>JAQIWT010001370.1:0-11067 GCA_034696485.1 Isohypsibius dastychi | reverse complement strand
TCCCATTTTCCACGGTCCACAATCGGTGTTCCATTTCTGAATATCGGTCACACTGGCTCCTAACTTTTTAGCCATCCGCTCACATCTATCACCTGCTTCTGCTAGCCGGTGGAACTGACACTGGGTGCCTCCTGGGATTTCAGTGCTTGACGGGACTGAGTCAGCCGTGCTGAATACCAACACCCCCATCAAAGTTGCTGTCACAAACGTTAACCGGGGACACCAATGCATCCAGATATACACAGAGAGTAAAAGGAACGAAATTGGCCGGAGTATACTTCACAGAAGGATCAGTAAAAATGATACAACGTTACAAAAACTAATGATACTTGTGCAACTGGTTTTGAAAATCGATTGTGCATTCAGATAAAAGCCGCGAAATTACAAGTGCCCAAGGCTGTCCGTATGAATACTAATAGGTTTACAAGCACCGCGTACGGCGCGATCAACCAGTTATCATTCCTACTATGTACCAATAGTAATTTCATTCAGAGTTCACAGAAACAAACTTGAAGTCGACATGACGACCAATTTCGGATCGATTGAAACTAAGTTACTTGATCTACAGGTTAGGGACATTAGGCCACTTGGATATTCGCGCGAGGTTGAAGTATCGAACGTGGTGTTAGTGACTTCTGTCCGTGCAACGAATCGAAGTCTGGAACAGCAGCGCAAAACAAAATAATATTTGATGATCATAATGCACTGAAGTCTGTGAGAATCAAGATGGCCTTCCGCAGCTGTGATTTGACACTGGAAATAAGTCTGCACTACCGGAACCGCGTACAATGTGCTCAACTAAGGTTTTTTACTGAAGTCACAAAAAAAGGTGAAATGAAGGTCAGTCATAACCATGTTTTCGGATTTTGAGCTGGTTTGAATTCCACCTCTTGTCGACTAAAGTCAGTGTAAAAAAGCACTGGCCAGCACTGCGATTAGGTTTCATTCGATCTGGGAAGTATTGGGTTATTTATCCAGTTTGCTGGTGCAGTTGAAGTAAGTCATTCTACCAGGTAAACGAAATTCCATTCAAAAAAGTTTGCGAAATTCTGTAAACGGTGCGCTCATTTTATAATTGATAATCTAAAACGTTTATCGAAGCTGACACTAAGATTTTTCCGAGTTGCTGTGGTGATGGCGGTTCTCCCCAGTCACGAGTGTCTGCGCTGTTTCTTGGATAAACTTCCATGAATACTCGACATCAGTCGTGTTTGTCTGCGACGCGCAGACTGCCAGTCGGATGATGTACAGTCCACCTTTCAGCTTTGAATGTGTCAGATGCAGATTTCCTGACTCGTTGACTGTTGCAAGTAGCTGTTCACTCAAATTATTCGGGCCCTACAACAAAGTCTTATCAATAACGAATGCCGTTTTTCATGGGTTCAAATGAGTGACCTTCAGCCTGAAGCATACAAGCCCGAGTCGTACAGGTACAGCCAGCTCAAAACGTGAGTCCGTTTTCAAGAGGTCTTCAAACTCTTTCGCCAATGCAACTTGCTAAATCGTAGACTTTTTAGTTTGAAATGTTCGAATTCATTAATATTATTGTACTTTTCGGATGTGTTCCCGGAGACCCTCAGCACCGTATAAGCGCATCACGAACCATAGTTTCAAAGAGCGGAAACGCCGTCCAAGTGGGATCTGCCAATGCTGTAAATCAAATAAATAAGTCAAGTTTTTTGTAGTAAGAAGGAGGTTCTCATGACCAACTCTGTAATCAGGCATAGGCTGCTCATTTTCCGGCTGTTTGATGAGAATGGGAAGATCGATCTGGAACGTCTTGACAAGCAGTGAAGTGTCCTTGAGCCTGAGAATCAGACAGTGTTGGCGATGATTACACACCCTCATCGTACAATCGTCCCCACCTACCACAACGCTGAACAGTCAAAGTTGATGAGCATCCACTTGTGTGGGTTGAAATTGAACGAGTCAGCGTACTCAATGCCGGCCATGTGATGACGGAATTCGGGACAAACGAACGCACTCCCGGCGTAGGCTGCATCGATGTGCAGCCAGATGTTGCTGGATTGACAGATCGGACCAAGTTCCACGAGATTGTCAAAAGCACAACAGCCGGTTGTTCCAAGTGAGGCTAACAGCTGCGTACGGTATTCGTTTGATAACTGAGTGGAAATTCGTGAATAAAATAAACATTACATAAAATGGGATCAGTCCGTTGTTGGTGTCCTCTTCGATTGCTTTTGAAAGAATATCCCCACGTAAAGAATAATCGGAGTCTGTGGGTAGAGCGCGGCATTTCACATACGCCATCATCGCAGCTCGTTCTGCCGCAGTGTGTGCCTGAAACAACGAAGGTGTATAGATATGCTAACTTTAATTTTCACTGTTTTCAAACCTGATCAGAGTGATAACAAATAAGCTTGCCCCAAATTTCTTCTTCCGTCATTTCAGGGAATCTGGTCTTTGTTTCTCGGACGGCTTTTGATTTGGCCGCAAGGAGTGCAACATAACAGGCTTCGCTAGCAGTTCCCTGTACGCAATTTTTTTGCGCTTAGTCTTCTGTATCACCATAGTTTTCCAGATAAACGGATACCTGAATCACTCCGCCACCTAAACCTTTTGAACTGAACAGGAAATGTTCTGGAAGACCCAGCAGTTTGGCCAACCAGTCCATCATGGCCACTTCGAGCTCGGTGCAGGCAGGACTGGCAGCCTGTGAAACGACAGTAGTCAGTCAACTATTTTACACATGCAGTACCAACGGGGTCAAATTCGGTCTGGGAACAAATAAACAAAACGGTAATTCCTTGAATACAGAATATGTATTTTTGCGTTATCGGTTTCATGCAAAATTATCACACGCACGAGTTTACGGTTTAAATGAATATTTATTGCAAAATTCATTTTGTTAGTACGTCAACTGGTTAACTCTGTTTCAAGGAGATTTAATAAAAATTTTCACCCAAGAAAATCCGATGCAGCCGATCGCATCCGATAAGATATCGGCGAGTATGGCAGGCCATGAATTCCCGGTTGGATAATAGGCATGAAAGCGCGGTGAATGCCAGTGCGTCACCTGGTCGTCCGAATACAAAACAATAACATATTTTGTCAAGAAAACCAGTGTTTGCAGAGCTCAGATTTCGACACAAACATTTTTGACCGCCAAAAGACCGATAGGCACGTACCCCTGGCATAATAACTCGTTCAATATCTGCGAACACGTCATTCCATTCTTCACCTTTTTCAGGTGCGTGTTCCGGGATGAGCTTTTGTAAATATCCTTGTTTAACTTCCGGAAAAACACGGCGATCCCGTATCGATTCCATGTAGTCGGCCACATAATCCACAATTTGCCGGCCAGCTCTACGAAATTCATCGGGATCCATGACAGATAATTAAAATTTCTCCAACAAAATTCTTTTGAGAATTTATTTAACGTCAGAAGCAAATTCAACGTAAATATTCCTGAGCGAAAACTTGAGTCTAGTGATACTATCGAGACCAAACATCTGCTACCTGGCATCTTTTATTTTCAGATTATCACTTCATCTGTGCCGTCTTGTCAGGCGGATCTGCGATACAATCAAACCTAAGACAGAAATGGTCCTAATTGTGTATACAAGTGCAGCTTTGTTTGTGCTGCAGTTTCATCCTGTCGCGAATGGCGCCAGCATACTGGACAAGATCCGAGATCGAGCCAGAGCTGATCGTTTTTATTTATTCATACTACCGCATAGACTAAAACCGTTTTCTGAAACTATAAGACAACACACTACATTGACAAGAAATATACCTGCGTAAAAATAGAATTTTTCCTTATAATCTGACATTTGTCAGATTATCATGTCCCCCAGAATTTATCTCTTATTCAGTGGCGCATTTTCAACGCATCATGTTGTTTTTTGGCACTTCCGGTTGTTTTTGTCACTTCCGGTCATTTTTGTCACTTCTGGTTGTTTTTGCACTTCCGGTTGTTTTTGTCACTTCCGGTAGCGTACGTTCCGTAGCCTACCGTACGTAGCGCATACGTGAGGAAGCGCAACATATACGTAAGGTAGCGTATTGTTTTTAACGCAGGCGAGGGGGGAGTAAGGTAGCCTGAGGGGGGAGTAAGGTAGCCTGGGGGTCGGGTTTAAACTTTTAAAACTTTTTAACATGTGAGTCTATGGAAGTTGTTTTCAAGACCTGGACGCAACACATCACTATCCAAACCTTGTAAGGTCCAGCCGTAGGTGTACAAAAGTTGACGGATGATTACAGTAGTGTTGTATCTTGTTGCGGCGGAGTTCAGATGACAATTTACATGGGGCTGAGGGCGGCTGAAATTTTGAGCTGTTCTTCATTGACAAACAAACCACCTTACTTCAGTCAGCCAAAAAAACCTGTAAAAGTAGGCTCTTTCTGCGTACATTAAGATTCGAACAAAGAATTCTGAAAGTTGCTGTTAGTACACCGAGCCAGTTTTTTTTGCTGGAACATGCACTGATTTTGGACTTCGAACAATTACTCATACTTACGCTGGATCCCCCGCTCAGTCACAGAAACTTGTCATCGACGTTTATTGAAATCTTATAGACTGATCACACTTGCTGAGTCAAATATATATCGTTCATGTACCATATATTAGTTGATCACCTTCATTAAAAGAATTATTTCAAGTTATTCGCCAAAATTCACCTTCAGTTGACTCGTCCTGTCATGGCACGGTATGAACCGGATTTTGATATTGGTCATCGAAAAAAAGTATTTCGCAACAATATTCAGCATCATCTATGTTTCGGATTGATCATAAAACGTTGCCCATTAGCGTCTCCCATGGTCCCGTCAACACGTAGTTCAAGCTGATCTATGACAAGTTTTTCGATGTTGCCATTATGTCATTTGTCAAATTTGCACTTCATTTAACCCAGGCTCGTGCTGTTTAGCTGTGTTATCATAACTGCCCAGATTCATCGATCTCCAAACTGGGCAGTTGAGAGGGCGATGAAATTCCATTATCCCTGATTGTTTGATGTTCCAAACTTGAGCTTGTCAAAAAGAGATGAGGCTTGACGGAATCCAATAATCAGCGTGATTCCTACCGGACCCAATCGTTTTGCACAGATTCAAACATCAGGCCCCCCGAAAAAATCAATGCACCAGTCAGGCGTTACTCGCAAGAGCTCTGTGATCGCTTGAGGGCCGGAAGTTAAAATCACTTAAAAGGTCACTCTTCCATTTATTGCTCAACTCGATTGCACGGATTTCTCACTCCTGCTTTCATTTCAAGGGGATGTTTTTTGGGGCTCGGAGCTCTTAGGACGCATCGATCTCTAACATGTTTCTGTAATCCAGATTATTGATACTGACACGATCTCGCACAGATTTGAGAATGACGTCGCTCGGATTCGTTTTCTCTGTCGTACTTTGCCATGCCGCTTATGGATTTAATTATATGGATTACGCTAATTTGTACGACGGTATAGTCCATCTACACCGTGCGAAAATCACGGGTCGGGAAACATTGCAATCGGCAAATGGCAACTGGAAAGCGTGGGAATTTTTGGGAGTTCGTTATGCAAAAGCCGAAAGATTCCAAGTACTTTTTTCTTGTCTCTAAAATTTAGTTGTAAGTAATGGATTTTTTCAGCCGCCGAAATTTTATGATGATTTCGAAATGGAAGAGTCACCACGGCAGAATGCTCATGTCGAGGCTGGACCGGCTTGCATGTCAAGAAAAGCCCAGATCTCGGGGAATTCATCGATTTCGGAGCGTTTCAGTGAAGATTGCCTGTTTATGAATATTCATCTGCCGCTTATAAATCAGGACCATGGGCAACTTAGAACAAACTTGTGGCCAGTTATGGTGGTTGTTGGCACCGATGATGATATGGGTAAAAAGGCACACTGAATCGACATTAACGATCAAAATGTTATTCCAAATGTATCACTATTTTTTTCCTAAAAGCTACAGATGGTTTCAAAACCCAAATCAAGGCAACCTATTTCTTAATTGAATAAACTTGTCCAGTTGATTTGCTGGATGAGATTAATCAGGCTGAGAAAACCTCAGTAACTCATGATCAATTGTGAACCAGCGAAAAACATCGAGTTTTTTGTTTGCAAAATCGCGTGTCAGTTCAAATTTGTAAATTGAGTCGGTTAATATCTTTCATTTCTTGGGTATATCTTAAGGAGTGGACCCATTTCTTGTTCACCTAACAGATACAATTCCAGGTTGTCATTTATCTTTCTATTCCAATTTGATATTGGATATCTTTTATAATACGATTAAACTTTTTTTGAATAACGTATGGATTTCCTAGGAAGCAGGTCAGGTGCTTTGAATTCATTGAATTCCGCGAGAAACCATACTAATCCTCGATTAGCTTCTTGCAAAGTCATGTAAAAATTCCAAAATCTCTCCATTCAATTCGTACTTACTGTATACATCCTGAAACCCACCTGATATTTTTTATCAATAAAAGTAGAGGTTGTTTTTTTGCAATGAATCTGGATTTTTCTAGCCGGATGGAATTTGGATGTGAACGAATTCTCCTGGGATAACAACGTGATTGTCATCACTATCAGTTTTCGTAGTGGACTATTTAGTGAGCTCCTCAATCTCCATTTCTATTCAAAATTCCCTCAAAACAACGATATGACATCACCATTTCTTCTTAAACCGGATAGGCTATTTAAGCACTGATGACTGGAATGCAAAAGGCAATTGGGGGTTAAAAGACATCAAAATGGCATTAACATGGATCCAGCAGTACATCAGCCGGTTCGGGGCTAATCCCGATCGCATCGTCTTATGCGGAGTCGGCTCGGGTGGCGGACTCATTCCGCTGTTGATGTTAGATGAGCAAGTACGAGGTTGGTAAATAGGGAAGCATACTTGTCACGCGTATCTGTGTGGCTTCCATTGAGATCCCGTTACAGAAGTCATTTCCGGTGTGATTACTATTCATGCCCAACCGCTTCAACAGCCTGTCGTGTCAGGCTATCATTTGGCAGCCAAACTGGCAGCTACGGCTGGATGTGCCGATGTCAACTCGTCCAGGACGATTACTGACTGTCTCATCAGCAAATCAGTCACGGAGATTCTTCAAGCTGAAGAAATTATGCGCTTGGAATCGGTGACCTTTTAACTACACTAAGTTTTTTTTGAATCACTGACCTAAAAACTTTTCAGAATTTCACATGGCTACCGGTGGCTGATGGTGATTTGATTCCGTTTTTCCGTGCGGATGCGTATTTTGACTGGGTTTACAATGGAAGCGTTCTTATAAGTCTTGATCTGAACGACAGTATTGGTGCAGCTTCAGCGCTCCGATCACAAACGGAGCTCACTTCGAATTTGAGCAGCTGCGAGACGTTGAAAATGTCCGTTTCCGAAGACATCGCCGAATTCCAGGGTTGCGTTCCGTCTGAAACGTTTCTGGATAAAGTGGAAAAATATGCGCTGAATGGCAGCACTTGTGGACTTGTCAAGCCAGGCGCGTTGGTTGAACAGGTTTGTTCGACAAGTCCACTTAACTAATTGAGCTGCTCGTGAATGGGTGTTGGTATTACAGTGGCACCATATTTTCCAACGAGCTTTGCCACTGATGTTCCCACTGGATCTCATTTCGAAGGACCGTATTGGGAAAGGTCATGGTGTTCACCTGGTCGATATGTCGTCAAACTACACTTCCAGAAAATCCAACAAGTTGTTGGGTGCATTCGTTGCGCAAAGGTCAGTGATTTCTGTGAACTCATGAGCAAACAAAAAACCATTGCTTGTGCAGGTTTATGACCGGTTCCACTTTGAACCTGGAATTTCCAAAGATCCTCAAACTCGATTCACGAAGCGACCTGTGGGCAGTTGCGAACGATGAAAATCTAAATGCGTTTCTAAGATTATGGGTGACTGATTTTGAGTCAGCTTGTGTAAATTGAGCTTGTACCGCAGCTCCATATGTTTTGAACGTTTTCAAAATAACGCAAAAAGCTGTAAATGAAAAGAAAAGTGACATTTTAGCCAAGAGCATGGTATATCCCCGCTACAGAAAATTTGCCAAAAACAGCCCAGAGATAAACGAAATCGAAACTGCGCAGAATACACATCACTATTTCTCGCCCGTTGTTTTCTCATTTCACGTGAACTTGAAGCACAAGTTTTTTTTTAAATTTTCCAAAATGGATCCCAACCATCGCGACAAAGTCGACCTGACTGACCATTCCCGATCCGAATTTCTGGGCGGAAAAGGTGAGATGAATGCAATGGAGGCTGCCGCCAAACGGATTGAGACGGCACGCACCTCGGGAGACAAGGACCCCGACGTCCCACCGGAGGGAGCATCTGGCACTGTTTATGGAGACGCTTGTTAAAACCAGTCAGTTTTTCGACCTTGTAACTCGAATGTGTTTTGTTCAAGTCTGAATTAAGATTTTTCAATAAAGAAGATGATTTTTGGCAAGATGCAGTTGGTGAGATTTTAGGCAAGAAAAACAAAATATCACAGTAATAAGCAGTAAACAACGAAGTTATGATGCAGTGTTAACAAAACCACAACAAACAGATGCGTCGATACGCGAGCAACCATCGCACTGCCAACAATCGGAACGGACCCATCCAGCACCCCCTCCAGCATTTTATCACGTTGTTGTCCAAAAACCAGAGGATGACAGTCCAGATCTCTTCGATCCTGACCAGTGGCCGGTGAGGGACTTTGTGGGTTACTGTCAATTTCCACTGGACATCCCAAGGGTCTGTCACCTGAAAACTGGTCACACAGAAGTCCGGTCGGAATGAAACCCCCTAGCGCTGGGCACCTGGTGAACTTGAATGATTCGAGTCCGGTTGGTTGGATGTCTGAAACAAGAACGTATTCCATCTCGACGAACAGTGCGTTGCCGCTATGGCCTTGACAGGTCGAGTGGGGGACAGTGGCGCCGGGGGTGTACTCGAGGAGCGCCATTGGACCGGTTGTTAGTAACTGCGCATATGACTGAAGTGTGTCATCGATGGTGTTGGCTGGAGTGTGGAGATTCAGTCGCTTTTTGGTTGGGAATAATGGATCGCTGAGGTCAAGGACTTCCTGGTCTTTAAGAAAATGAGATCTACAAAGACGAACTAGGGTGAAGAATATAAAATACGAGATTGCATGGCGGCGTGAAAATTGATCTTCTTTTGGGCTTCAATTATCAGCTGAAGTTCGTTTTTTGAGGAAAATGTTTTCGAACTCCCAGCTGTTTATATTTACTGGGTTTTTTAAAGTCCATCAAATCACTTTTTTTTGAATTTTTTTAAATGGAAAACATGGTTTTTTCAGCAAAAAAATCGGAATAAATGTTTTTTGTTTGTTTTCAAGTTACCAAAAATTTTTTGTCACACAGACGCTTGCAGTTATCACTGCCCAAAACCTCGCCACTGAATTCTACCAAGCAAAACGCAAATCATCTTATGTGATGCAATATACATGCTAATATACACTCTTACTATTTTCTTGTCTGTTTTTTTCTGTTTATTCAATATTCATCCGGTTCTTCTGTTTCCATCTCATACCCTTTTCATTCATCTAATCATTTATTCGCAAGTGTAAAAATTTCATTCTGTATGATGAAGCGCATTTACCGCACGTTGAGATAGATTCGAAAGAATTCGCTCGAATCCGAGTCTTTGCAGGAAATTGGTGTCGGCGCAACAATTTTAATCTCAAAAGGCCGACGTTCGCAATAAAGATTAATCACAATGCGGCCACTTCTTTTAATGTCTGTGGTCAATCCCTTACAAGCCAGATTCAGCTGAAGTGATTTTGTAGCAAAGTGATCCAACAACACTACAACGAGATCATATATTTTCTCGATTGAACCAAAACCGTTCACCCACTTACCGTTATGAAAATCATACTTGTATGACAATTCCTGCGCAAATATTACTTTAGCTGCCCAGATGAATCCCAATCGGAGACACAAATGCAAAGTGAAATCCATTGGTGAGCAAATATTCTACGAGAATAAAGTCCAGACGCGAAAAATTCAATCAGGAGAAATCGATTTCAGGTTGATCCACATCTTTCCACCTTTTTCAACTACGGTAGGTTCAAATAATGGAAATATCGATCCGGAATAAATTATCGATTCTATGAAAGTAGGTCAGACGGGGTGGAACAAATCGTTCATCCGAGATCCATGAGTTTATTCAAGTGCAACCGTAAAATTTTCCAATTTATTTTCTCCACGTGGTGAGGTGCGGTATTTAAACGCCCGAAGGTGAATTTGCGTTACGCTTGACAAGACATTTTCTTCGTGAAATAAAGCGGGTATGATTCATGATTCTGGCTGGGAACAATCCTGCTGGGAAAGCACACTGCTTTTGAATGTTTAGTTGAAGGTTCAGACATGTATTGGACTCGGTAACAACAATCTCGTGCAGCAAAGTTGCCACCGTTCCGTGCAATCAAGAATACGTGCACTTTTTCTAACTAGAGATTTGTCGGTACGTAATTCTGGTAGGAAACAAAAAGGAGGAAGGAGACAGTTAACAAAATTGTGAAACGCCAGCACTTCGATATACGTTACTGATATAACTAGTTGACCTTTGCCACTTGAAGGTTTGTCACATTATATCTCTGCTTGCCTGTCATGTAAGATCGTCAGACAGATCATCCGGTTTTGAGATGTGGAGATTTGTGGATGGCTCCTCACTCAGCATTCCATGTATATAATGAAAATGAGAGTTAACTTGCATTTGCAAGACGTTATGTTTGTGGACTCCGAGATGCACAGATATTGTGTATTCCGCACAACCTACTTCTTCAGCAACTAACCTAGTATTTCGAACCACGAAACGGTGTAAAATTTTGATGCAAGTCAGACTTTTCTTTCTATCCAATAAGATAACTAAACTTGCTTGTTCACAAACATTTATTTGAATCCGAAAAGCGGCATTGTGCCGACAAAGTCTGCATGGTTGACCTTTTTGTTCTGTATCGATCCGCTCTCGCTCTTCGCCGACGAGGAGCCCCCAAGAGCTTCCGAATTGTATACAATATAGTTGGGCACTTCGCTGCGTTTCAGGCATCCAATATCGTAGAGGTCCAGGTAATGCCAGTTGAGAGTGTTCAAAAAGGTGAA
>JAQIWT010001369.1:0-11068 GCA_034696485.1 Isohypsibius dastychi | reverse complement strand
ATTCGGGCCAGTTGAATCCCTCTTCACTTTCTTGATGAGGTTCTTGGTACGCTTTTTGGGCAGTCCTCGGTTCCATGTTTTTTCCTCACCATCCGCAGCTCCAATCTGCTCCATATTTTTTCCCCGGATAACATGGCACACTGCTGTTTTACTGATGTTCACGTTTTGTTCTTTCAAAGCGTTCACGATTTTTCGCTGAGAATATCCTATTCCATGGAGTGCAATGATGGATCCTTTGACTTCGGGATCGATTTTTCGTCCCATCTCACAACAAATAAATCCAAACAAAAAACTTTTGAGTACTATAGACTCTCAGAAGTATGAATCTGTTTTGGAAATTGGGGTGAAAAATTCAAGAAACAAAGCAGGCCCGCGCAAAGAAAGTGGTCTCGAATAAATGCCCCGCCCTTCTGTACCGTATACACGCTACCATACATGATAAAGACACACGAATAGTTTGGACTTCAGTTTTGAACCTATATGCATAGTGCGTCTCCATGGGTTCCATTGAGGTCCCCATCAACGATTTTGTTACTGTGTATTCGTCTGGCTCCCACTCTGTTTGAGCGACACCCTTCTGAAGTCTGTTCGGTTGTGTCAGATTTGAATTGATCAGGTTGGACACCTTCGCCAGAGTTTTCGCCTCTTTAAACATAGTGAGAGTACAAGACTTTTACTCTCACTATTCCTTAAACTCTGCAAAACTGCACCAGTTTTCGTGAATTTTTCATCCACTGTTAGTTTACCTAGATTGAGTGACCTTTGCGACAAGGCCGTATAGGGATCCTTTCACTTCACCTCACTTCACCTCACTACAAGATCACCCCACTCGCTTTGAAAGTCACTCAGTTTCTTCTCACTTTTTTATGAAGTGACTTTTCCCCCTTGACTCGAAAGAAAAGTCACTTGGAATCACTTCACTTTCGTTTTGAGTGACCTCGAGTGACTTCGAAGTGACTTTTGGTAAAATGCGGAAACGAATCTCAGCCTGTGAATTTTTTGTTGATATCTTGAAATATTTTACAATGAAAGAGGAAATAAGGTATCTTAACCTTGGTAGTTCGAAACAATTTCTATTTCCTTTAAGATTTCGAACCAAGATATACTCCGTTCTGCCGATTGAGTGGGACAAAACAAACTTGAATCAGAAAATCCAAGTAAGCTGCACGGTCGCCTGAACAGAACTGCTCGAAAGGCGATTTCTTTGATCAGTGGGGACGTATTTGGCTTTCAAGTTCTCCCGCTCAGGCTGCACTGAGGACACGGGAACACCAAACATGTCGATAGCTATGTTTTCAAAATCGGGAAATGGAAAATGAAAAAAGCAATAAAAAGTCACTCCGAGTCAACTTCACTTGTTCCGATAGTCACTTTTTTCCACTCACTCCAGAGTGAAGTCACTCTCTTTTTTCTGACTTTTTTTTCGAGTCACCCAGTTTCACTTCACTAAAAAACCAGGTGAAGTGATCAAAAGTCGACCTGAAGTCGACTCGAAGTGAATTTTTCCGAGTGAAAGGATCCCTAATTTCGGGTTCGAAATGTTGTCCACGTTGGTAAGGGAACTCTCTGAAGTTGTTGGTGGGTCGAATATGTACTGATGGTTCAATCGCCTTGATTGACCACTTGGGTTAGAAAACAAACGTTTCAGAATAGTTATCGTCCATCTATGAAGTGTGGCCGGCGTAACCGTGGACCAATCAATTAATTCAATGAGATATTGAAGTAGGAGTTGAAGGAAGAAGAATCATATCGAGTCGCATATATAGGTATAATTACATTATGTCTTCATTTCAGCCGGATAAGAACGGCTACAGGGCGGTACTTCTACTGAGCTCCGGGGTGCTGGTGCTCTTCGGGGGCAATCAGTTGGGACACGCAGGCGCCGGACCTCTAGCTTGCATTGTCATGTCATTTGTTGCTGGCTACAAGTGGCGTCAAAACGATCCACAATCTCACAAGGTAGGCTACTGAGACTGGCAATTTACATTCCTCGAACCTGAACTCCAACAGGCCGTGTCTGACACATTAGCCAAACTTTGGAGATATTTACAACCAGCGTTATTCGGGTTGATTGGTGCTGCGATTTTGCTGGAACACTTAAAAACTTCGACGATTGGTAAGGGTATTCGAACGACGGCCTTCACCAAACAGAGCGAACGGCGTATTATTTCAGGTCTAGGTATCGCTATTATTTTCATTGGGTTTATCATCAGGGCAGTTTCGACGCTCCTCGCAACCACGGGGAATATCTTGAATATGAAAGAGAAGATATTCACCGTGATAGCACTCACTCCTAAAGCTACCGTTCAAGCTGCACTCGGCCCAAAAATACTCGACCATGCCAGCTCCATGGTTGTCACAAGCTCAGCTGACTACGAGGATATCATCGATGCCGGCACAAAGGTAAACCGAATTTCAACCGAAACGTTTCTACTATCCTTGGTATTCTTCCAGGTTCTGACAGTTGCAGTCCTCTCCATTATTCTGACAGCACCGTTGGGGGCGATTACAATCCGAATGAGCCAGAACAGACTGCTCAGCAGGAGAACTACTCCCGTTCCTGTCTGAAACACCGTAGTTTTGTGTAATTGAGGATCGAAGAATGGTTGGAAATTGAGTCCGACCTCCGTTGACCGTGAACTGGACAGTCTGATTTTGATGTGGCCAAGCTATCGATCACCGTTTGTTTAGTATCAGCTGAAGAAAGAAACAGTACTGAAATGACGCACAAAGCCAACAACTCTGAATCTAAAATGGGAACAAAATGACATCAGATGTAGAGTTTTATCTGAATTACTCACCAGACAGCGAATTCTTTCAAGCAATATAAAATCCGACTGCCTAGCACTTTCCCACTGACTTCAAATAGAACTTACTGCAGACCATTCAATGCACCTTTAAGCTTCAATGACTCGCGGTAGTTCTCCAGGTAGACTTTCTTTTCAGCCGGCTTTACATAGCACCTTTGAGAATCAACAGTGATTTTCAAAAACCTGCCTGAAGGCGTCACTCACATAGCAGAGAAGCACAGATCGCAGTATTCTTCGTTGAAAGCAGAATTCAATAAGAGATAGAAGCATAGGGGCAAATACAGTACGCAACTCATTCTCACCAGCAGCCGCTTCTTTCCAGCCAGATCGTTTTTTTCAAAAACCAGGACAAAATGGCGAAGAATTCTCAGTATAAATTGACCTATTTCGATCTGCGCGGGATTGTCGAGCCTATCCGGTTCATCTTCGCGCACACCGGCACTAATTACGAGGATGTCCGAATCAAGAGGGAAGAATGGCCGGCCAAGAAGAACTCGACTCCGTTCCACACTCTGCCTTACTTGGAAGTGGATGGTGAAATTATCGGGCAAAGTAACGCTATTGCCCGATTTTTGGCCAAGCGATTCAACCTGGCTGGAAACGGAGATGTGGAACAAGCCCGCGTAGATGCTCTATCCGATTATGTCAATGGTAAAATAAGATTATTATGAGTTTAAGCTTCGTTTCCTTGATTAAAAAATTTTTGAGAATTGTTATCCAAAAGGATTTTTCCACAAAATACTTTTCAGTCCGAACATTTATTAAAACTCATGTTTTAACAAAGCCTTTGGATTTATTTCATGATCTTTTAGGAAGATTCGTTTTTTGATGAATTTTCTCGTGTGTGATTTGTTTTCCTGTTCATTATTTTTCAAGATTGACTTTTTGCTGATGGCGTTAATCCGCTTGATTGTTTCGCTGTTTCTTGTAACCAGTAGTTGTGCGAATACCGGTTTTTCTTTCAAATAGATGCATGGGCCGGCGCTCGAACGTTCTTCAATGAGAAAGACGAAGCGAAAAAAACCGAGCTGCGAAACAAGTGGTTCAACGATACTCTTCCCGAATTTTTGGGCGTCTTGGAGGAGCACTTGAAAAAGAATAGCGGAGGACATGGATTCTTGGTTGGAAGTGGACCGACCTGGGCTGACTTCAGCCTTGCTAATTTCACCTTTGCTGGGAATGCTATGAACCCCGGCTGCGTGGATAAGTACCCACTGTTGAAGGAACACATGGAACGTGTGAATAACTTGAAAGGGATCAAGGAATGGATCGCTAAGCGACCGAATACTCCCGTGTAGCATTCACGAAGCTTCTCGATTCAGTTTGATTCATCGAAAGACAAGTTCTTTTAAGAAAACTTCGTAACACGCGCCTCATTTTTGATAATGTTTTCATGGGACAGCCATTGCAATAAATCGATGGTGTGTGCAAGAAATGATTGCCTAATGCTGTCAAGTGCATTTTCTCTTGACGTGTCGACATAGTGACAGACACGAGATATGAGAAGAGCAGAATACTCATCATCAAATTTCTTCTCATATTTATGCATGACCTTTGTAGAGTGTCAAACTTCTTATTGCTGGTAATTATCAATCAAAAACAGAGCTTCATCCGTATTGAAAAAATCTTCAAAAAAAGCAGATTGTTTGTTAACAGCACGTTCTCCGCAAATTGTCTAACATTCAATCATCAAGAAAACGAGAACTCAGTCTCAAAGTTTTGACATTAGAAAACAAGGCCAGGTCTGTACCGACTACCAAGAGAGTCAGGAAAGGTCACCATTGCTGTAGCGCTCTGTTGAAGCCGAACATTCTACAGTAAGCCACGAGCAAATACAGAAAAAAGGCCACATAACATCAGCTGAGTTTAGGGTGCTTCCAGCTTGGTCGGCTTCCCTGATGACATGTATCCTCTTTCTTGTTTCCGACACGGTCAACAAAGCCATTCTGGTGCAGTCTAAACATATTCGGCATCAAGTTTTGCACAAGTGAACATTCTCATTTTCTTCTCCGGCAGACGCTTTCCAAGTCGGTATAAAAATGCCAAAACACTCCTAGTACAAACTTCATTATTTTGATCTGCGCGGGATCGTCGAGCCTGTTCGATTTATTTTTGCGTATGCTGCTGTTGAGTATGATGATGTCAGAATCAAACGGGAAGACCGGACCGCCCAGAAACTCACCACCCCCTTGGACACTCTCCCCTACTTGGAAGTTGATGGAAGGGTCCTCGGACAATGCAATACCATTGCGCGATTTGTGGCGAAACAGTTCAATCTGGCTGGAAAAACTTGTTGAAGAACTTCGAGTGGACGCCTTGGTTGATTACAATAATGGTTAGAATCATCTTTGTCGCATTTGGGATGGTTTGTTAACCGAGTTAATCGACAGATGCATGATTGAGGTTCCGAAACCGAGAGTAACTGTAACAATTGCAAACTCTTTGGATGTCTGGGCATAATATTTCTAAGCTTCCGCGGTACCATCTGATGCTTTTTTATGACAAGCGTGGTTTGAAAGCGTCATTAAGTTGAAATCAATGGAGTTCGTCTAATGATTGCACTTCGTTTTTCAGTTTCTGATGTATACAACCATGTTCTCAAACGTAACGCAACGAAGTTGCGATGTTTGCACAAAGTTACAAAATACAGCAGTGAGCAAAAGGAGGGGGGGGGTGAATTGATACTACAACTTTGAAATCCATCCGATTCTGATTTGGTATTTGTGCCTATACAAGCATAACTAATGCTTCGGAGGTGCGGGCGGATGCGTCGTTGTCGCTGCACTGTCCGCCGGAAACATAGACGAGTATGCGGGTGGGGCGCCCAGAAACTGGTTACTGTTCAGATCGTTGTCCGAAACTATCGTAGTACCCGCGGTGGTAGCGATCGTGTACATTGGGTAACTCCCCTGCCCCTGGGGTGTCCCAGTGACAATCACAGGGCCGGAATGTGTGGCTTGATTAAATGTCGTTCTGATGGCAGATGGTCTAAACACATAGCAGACACGGAGTAGGCCGAAGATGACTGCGGTAGCTCCAATCAAACAACTCATGACAATAGCAGCCACCGCGAAAGCAGACATGGCTGAAACTCAAACGTTATCTACTGTTTTCTGAAATATTATGGAAGCCATACATGCTGATTCGTCGTAGCTTGTATTCCAATAAGACGGTGTCGACCCGGTTGTATAGTCGTCTGTGGCAAAGGTTATGTAGTTACCGGAGAAACAGTGAGCGCGTGGGAGGAGGTATCTGGATGGTGCTGGGTTTGATCCGATTGAAGAGAAATAGGAAGTCGGGCAGCTGACCCGGTCGGTGTCTCCGTACTCGCAAAGAATCTCGTCGGGAATGTACCCATCAAGAGCTCTACATTTTGATGCTGTTAACCCACTAACCACGTACTCTGAAAAGAAGTGAAATATTAGGTCGGAGGACGTTTGATGCATAGGTCCCCACTGAAGTCAGTTGAGCAACGGTTCAAAGAAGAAGGACGTCAGACGCGCCAGAAACAAAGATCAGATTCGCATCTAAACATCGTTCTCGAAAACTCACCTCTGATGATAGTCCAATCAAATCGTATGTCCCGCCAGCCGTTACGGTATTCAGACAGGTTGAACGAAAAATGTAGAGCTGGGTTCTGTGCGAAGGCAGTCTTGAGCTGACCCCAAGATGGCACTGCCCAATAGCCTGTGGTGTTAATATTCAGCCGCTTAACGAGATGCAGACCACCGTTTGTGGACTTTTCATAAATCGATATAGATTCAGTGCTATACAGCTCGAGAGTTCTGTGAAAGACGAAAAATTGCATGAGACTTCTGTTACACCGTGGTGCAGTATTTCGCTCCACCGAACGTTGATATATATTGCCACGGGTGATCCTCCAAAGACAGTTGCATCTACAGAAACATCAAAAGAGCAAATCTGCTCAACTGGTGCTTCATGAAGGCGCAACGTCCCGGCTCGCTTTCCAAGCTTGCCAAGGTTGTATGTTACATTCCCGCAGTGATCTTCAGCTAGTTCTGCAAAGTCAAACATAATTTCACCCTCTCATAAATAATGAAGACAATGCTCATTGCCAGATCCAGAAATCAACAGGTTTTGTTAACAACTCGACTATATTACGATTTCGTGAAGCAGGAGAAGATTCTCTTAAGAGATTGTGAATTCAGGAGCCTTGACTCACCGTTCTCGTAGATATAATATGCAAATGAAACAGAATATGGCATTAACAACGCGATCAAAATAATAGAAATATCCATTTTATAACCTTAATGTCGAGCTCTCTTGCCTTTGCGTTCTGCATTTATCAGTTCCAACTTTCACACAATAGGAACGCATAAGTTATCAGCCTGCGTTGACGATTAGAACGAGGAAATGTTCGATTTTCTCACCAGAACGTTCATGATGATTCATCCACGTAAGCTGCCCATAACGTTCTGTCGTTTTTGATTGCAATCCGGCAGAGGAGCTGGCAGTAAGAAAAACGGCTCAGATACCAATGTATCCGATAACTGTATCTGGACCCTTGCATGGTTCCCCAACACGGTTTCCAAACATGGTTTCCTAAGCAAGCAGATAAACATTGGTTATGTCAATGGATGGTTGCAAATCGCAATTGATTGACCTCGCCACACCAAGAGATTCGTGATAAAATGCGCTGCAGTCAAGGAAGCAAGCAATACTGCTTATCATGCTAATCTATGGACCAGCGCCATGTCACCTAGTGGGACCCGCTTGGCGAATAAAAGGTCAAATCCTTGCGGAATGATTGCCCGTGACTACCCAATCGATAAAAATTATGATACTTTGGTTGTTTATATTTTCGAGCCTGCGCACTGCAGTGGCGCAGGTAAGCGTTATCCATCCTCTTATGTTCGGTGGTGCTCAACGTCTATCTTGGAGAACATCATCATGAGTGTTGATAACATGATTTGAAGAAGCATCTATTTTGTCGACAACACGTTTTGACCAACTTATCCTACGCGTATTCATCAAGAAACCAGAGTCAGAAGTCTCGATTTGAGGAACATACAGCCAGGTCTGCACCGGAAAGATCAAGAAAGGTCATCCAATACTGCCAGCACTCAGGCGAAGCGGAGCACCGATAATCCTGAGCAATGAACACACATTGCGAATACAAAAACAAAGTCCACATACCGTCAGCTGAATCAATAGTATTTCCAGCATCGTCGGCTCCGCTGATGACATGTATCGTCCTTCCTGTTTGGCATAGCCATTCGTTCACGGTGCGCTCAGAGTAACACATTCATTTTGCATCAAGCTCCGCTAAGCAAACAGTTTCTTTTTCCGGCAGAAAGTTTCCCAAGTCTGAACAAAAATGGCAAAAAACTCCCAGTACAAACTTCATTATTTTGATCTGCGCGGAATCGTTGAGCCTGTCCGATTTATTTTCGCGTATGCTGGTGTTGACTATGAAGATGTCCGAATCAAACGGGAGGATTGGCCCGCCCAAAAATTCACAACTCCATTCCACACTCTCCCCTACTTGGAAGTCGATGGAGAGGTCCTCGGACAATGCAACGCCATTGCGCGATTTCTGGCGAAACGATTCAACCTGGCTGGAAAAACTGATGTTGAAGAAGCTCGAGTGGACGCCCTGGCTGATTACGTCAATGGTGAGTGTTACCACTGTAGCACTGAGTGCCCTCTGTTTACTGAAATAATTGATAGATGCCCGATTGGGATTCCGAGAGTACTTCATGGAGAAAGATGACGCTCGAAAAGCGGAGTTGAAAGCCAAGTATCATGGCGAGACTTTGCCAGAGTTTCTTGGTGTCTGCGAAGGGCATTTGAAAAAGAATGGAGGTGGTCATGGGTTCTTCGTTGGGAGTGGACCGACCTGGGCTGATTTTAGTGTTGCCAACTTCGTCTTTACTGGAGCTGCAATGGATGCTACCATGTTGGATAATTATCCGTTGTTGAAAGAGCATTTGAACCGAGTGAACAGCTTGAAAGGGATCAAGGAATGGATCGCCAAGCGACCAAATACTCCCATGTGAAGATTTATCAAGAATTGAACTATTATTCGCTTCGTATGTTCAAGTTTTGGACATCGGTATTTTATTGCGCGTCACACAAGATTCAAGCTGTCATTGCGATAAATGACGGGCAAACAGAATTTCTCGGATCGATAAACGCGGCGGGAAACGCCAGATGAATGAGCTCTAGATTTGAGAATATGGCAAGTCTCCCACTGCATCAAGCTCACATAGGATTTTGTTCAAACGTAAATTCTTAGCACAGTACAATACATGGAGTCCATGACCTTTTCACCCTTGCCAGAATCCCTCTCGTCAGAGTGATGTCTGCCCCTTGATAGTGAAGTGGCGTAACGTTGTTTGTCGGATCATCTTTGGTTGTTGCACAGCTTTGTCAAACATTTATTATGAACTTCTAGCAGGGACTACTGTATGGGGGCTGGGGTTTGCACCCTGCACGTTGGAATCAAATCTTCACCACCCCCAAAATACATTAGCTAATTAAAACTAAGCGGACCCCCGCCAGTACTGGTAACCATGATGAATCTTCACTATGACGCAGTTGACACGATGCAACGACAACAAAAAACAAAAAAAAAACTTGCGATCAAAAGTTACCTCGGTACGTAGCATGAAAAACCCGTGGTGTCGTTGTTCCACAAACAATAAGCGATCGAACATTGGCCAGTCCGATGGAGGGTCGCAAATCGCAATTGATTGACCTCATCACACCAGGTGATTTCCTAGAAAATGCGTTTCGCTCGATGAACCGAGCAATACTACAGTAATTATCTCATTGTGGTCCATCTAGTTAGCCCATTCTACTGTACTTCAAATAAAAGGGTTGAAAATCGTGATATGACTGCCAGTACGGTAACTACCAAACCGATTGAAAACAATGTTGCTTTGGTTATTTATCATTTGCAGCGTGCGCACTGCAGTGGCGCAGGTAAACGTTATCCGGCCACTTACAGGATTCGCAGACTCGCTGACCGTCGACAGCCACCTCCACGTGAACGTCGTGATTTCATCCACTGCAACCTCGCGTGTCATAATCAGTGCCCCAAGTATAGTTCATGCAGCACTGGTCACCACGACCTTTTCCGCGGGTACGCTGACTGTCACTACATCGTCTCCAAGCTCGCTTCCCGACTCCGTGCGAATCACCCTGCACACCAACGTTTTTACAACAATCCGGGCCAACCAGTTCAGTTTTGTTGCAGTGACTGGAACTATGCGAGCCACTAGCGTCCGAATATTCCTGACTGGGGGATCGTCAGCTACCGCAGTTGTCAATGCCGTCACTTTGATTGTACGGTCAGATGATACAGGAAGTGTCACCTTGTCTGGCAACGTCGGTGGCGAAGCGTCGTATGTGTCACGAGGTGGTCTTCTCACCGCCAATACCAGGGATCTTCTTGCGGAATCTGTTCGACTTGATGTGGTGGGCCTGGTGCGAATTACTGCGAACGCCCCACTTATCACTGGAACTGTTGAAGGAGACGCTTTGATTGGATATCCCATCAGTACACCACCAGTTATCCGTTCTGTCACGGTTAGCGGATTTGTCGATTTTATATCCTTTGCGCCTTGATAAGTCCCTGTATTACCGATGTTTTTGTCCTCAGTCATAATTCATCATCTTCTAGCTCAAACATTTCTTCACTGAGTTTATGGGTGTGCACATAGACCGAGCATTACGATGACCTTTTTTACAAGACATTTTCAACTGCTATGACGAAATTGTACGAAAACCGGCTGTTATTGGCCTGATACAAAAATTCAGCAGTGCGTGGATTCCTCTCTGGATAGGCCATTTCTTGAGTTCCAAAACAGCCCTCATAATTCACAGCTGTGGACAATTTGTTCCCATTTGCTTCCTGTTGGCTCGAGCTCGATTACGTTACTGCGTGATAGGTGTAGCATAATTGTGCAAAAAAATGGTATCCCTGAACAGCATTCTTTAGAAATTACTGAGTGAGGTGCATCTTATCGTGCATTTATTATTGTCGAGATAACGGCAGCAAGAACGATCAACAATTCGTGAAACGGAAAACTTCAATACTGGACACGGGCAAGGCGGGTTCGGTAAGATGGGGGTGGTGCAATATGCGAAAGAGCGATTCAATTTGGGGGCATCCGGAAATAACGGTGCAAAAAACTCGTATTTTTGACCCCCTCCCCCCCCCCCCCCCCTTCGTTTATTATCGTACGCTGGCCGTATACCCCCACCCCCTCCAACGTTACAAAACAGCCTAC
>JAQIWT010001368.1:0-11074 GCA_034696485.1 Isohypsibius dastychi | reverse complement strand
TTCCCTCCTGGGGGGGGGGGGGGGGGGAACAAAAAAGGGAATTTAAGTTCTACCAACAACGTCGATTTGGGGAGCGTGATCCTCTGGATGGTATATACAAAACTCAATATAGCGTAGTAAAATGTTTCCATAGTTTCAAAAGAGCACACACAACCACAAAATTAAAGAATAGCGTCACCCGTAGCCACCGCTGGTGAGCTCAAGTTTACGCGAGATATGGCTGTCAGGACCTTAAAGTACACTTGAAGCTCAAAATGGTCCTCCCTGTTTTGCCGGTTTTTGATAATGATGTGCAGCTGCAAGATACAGAAACGGATGTTGGCATAAGGAGGCTGTTGGTGATTGCTGCCTCTTTGGTTTTTGCTGGCTGTGTGAAGTCATGCCCGCGAAGCCAGAAATTAGCCGTCGTTCAAAGCTTATGGTTGTTTCCGCTCCAATTTCAGATTTTGATGTTCGGAGAAACAAGAATTTGGTTGTAGGACAAAGTCTCCGACTGCCATGTTGGTGACCTTCATTGTGGTATCTGCTTCCATCTCCATTGAGGCAGCATGGTGGGCATTTTCCTTTCGATACAAGCCACTCTATTCGTGGACTATCCTTGCCGTGGGATTATTTCTGTATGCATGTGTCTAAGTGCAGATGGCTTAACTACTATCTAAGCGGGTTTACTTAGAGACCTGATCATCTACTGCAGTTGGAACTGGTTGACACGAAGAACAAAAGATACTGAAGAAGTTATCCGAAACAGTCGACATGCTCTTGGTTGGTTGGCTTCATGGCTGGATACATCTAAATTGATTCTAGTCCTGACCAGGCTGGCCGTTATTTCAACCACAGATTTCGGCAATCACCTCGAAGCATATGCGACATTCTTTATTTGTTTTTGCAGTATGGTTTTAGGGCTTTTTCGTACCAGAATAAGTTGACGAACTAAGTTGTGTATAGCACGTACGAGAGCGTGCTTTCTGTGTTCGTATTGGTTGTTCCATGGCAGCTGATCGCAACCACTAAGAAAATCCCAACAAGATGAAATATCAATAAAGCGGATGCAATAATTTTCGAAATGGCCAAGAACCGTCAAGACGCAACAGAACTTAGAATCTTGTCAAGCAGTTACAGGGGCCTAATGAACCGAAATTTGCAATATGAAGACAAATTAGCGGCGGACGCCTCTCAGTTCGGTCGAAACTCCGGTTCGTGAGTACAGGGAATATGGCACATGAAGCTTCTCACATTTTTAAGATTTAGAAGAGAGTCAGGATGAAACGCGTTCGTCGGCTCACCGAGCATCAAAGTTCTTGGTCGCTTATAACAAACAAAATAACGAAGATGGAGAAGATGTTGTGAACTCAATCATTGCTCCAAAATTTAAACAGCCGTTCAAGGAAGATATCACAGGGATCGTCCGTGCTTACAAGTTTGTTCAGATTTTTGCCTTTTCTGTTGGCACAATAAGAATCTTTTTGAGCTCAGATGGCAGGGATTTGACTCGGAAAGGACCACTCCTTTGCCGAAGGACCTGGATATCGCAAACATTCTGGTACAAGTGATGAATTTGAACGCTGAAGTACGGTAGCGCGCAGATTGGTAATTCATCAAATGAGTGATGTTTAACAAAAGTTGCTGCCATGCGGGTCCATTTCGACAAGCTGCTGGAAAAACAGTTTCTCAGCAAAGCGGTCCAAGATATCGCGGTCGATCTTTTTTGGTATATTTATCTGGAACAGTTTTGCAAAGACCGGCTTCAACATAAGAATGTGGAAATTAGAGCTCGCCTTTTTGATCGGATTGCACGGAATTACGGTGACTTCTTGTTGAACGGTTTTCCGATAGGCACTCCCATTGAATGGACTCATACCAGCTGGAAAGATCGCTTCTTTGCGGTACGTCGACCTTTCGTACGTTTTGTTCAAGATAACCACGGTATCATGAGTAAAATGTCATCATGTATGTGCGACGTAAAATTTTAACCCCACCCCCAGCCGAGTCAGTGTAACCTTATGAAGCAGCCCCCCCCCCCCCCAGTATGTTATTGTTGTTTAGTTTCATTATTGTGATTTTATAACCTTGAAGGTGTTCCCCGATCTGTTAGCTCAAGCGGTCTACTGTGCTCTGTGCATCTCTTTTCCTCTGTCGATTATGAACAACTTTGCGGTGTCCACGTTTCTGGATGGACTGTGCGAATTAGTCTGGCTTTGGTTCTGCTGTGGACCCCCGCCGGATGGTGTTTGGAAAGCATGGCGGCTGATTGAGCTCCAAGAAAAAACGAAGTTTTACCACCTGAATGCTCTCCAACGAAACAATTTCACTCAGCACACACGAGAAGATCACGAGAAAAAGCGTGAGATTTATCAGAAATTAAAACAAAACGTGACACAAGCCTCCACATTTTCTACAGAGAAACAAAGCAAAGTGAAGCACTTTGTTACAAAGACGTCTAAATTCTCAAACTCGGAGGCGTATGTAGATGAAGCCAAGACAGCACTTCACTATGATCAGCGGGTAAAACAGATTGTAGCCCATCATATTAATATTGTCATGGTTGATCTATCAGTTACCAGTCACGTCCCTCACTGTACTAGTACTATCATTGTTTCACCAACAGATTTCGTGTTTGGTGGACACTCCAGCGCACCGCCAGTCTTTCATTCTGAATCTGCAAGATCACTCAGTCTTGATGAGATACTACTATGATAGAAAGAAGCTACAGGACGTCTATAGACCACCTCAGGAAATGAGATACCATGTTTTCACCAAGGAGGACAACATGTAGGCCACATTGCTTAAGTAGACGATATTTAAAGAAAATCCAGTGAAAATCCAATGCACGGAATTTCTGTCGCATTATGATCTGAACCGTAAGAACCTTGCATTACTTTTTAGGTCTGGCGGAGAGCATCAAACTTTCAAGGACGCGGCCGCAGCTGCTCAAAAAGTTCTGTGTGAAACCAAGCACCTTTTTAAGGCTTTGTACAAGCCCGAAGCAGAACAGGCCGACTGAAGATTATAATGCCAGCAGTCAGTCTTGTTTGGAACTGAGCGTGTCGGAATGTGATGTTATTAGCTAAAAACATAAAGACAGAAATACGAAAACGGGTCTTTTCTTCCAAATCTTGAGCATAGTCTGAAAATGACAGCCAAACTTAAGGCTATACCCATGCAGGATCGCGGAGAATCCTGTGTCGGAAGATTTACTGAGCTTGCAGGCATACATTCGACAAGGTGACCCTATATGACAGAAAAAAAAACATGGTGAAACCACCTTCGTTTGTCAAAACACAGTACAACTCACCCGGAAGGGCCCTGACAGGTGAGAGCCAGCTACTAACGTGAATCCTGGAGCAGTTGTATGGCCATGAAGCCAGCAATTTTCAGTTGCTCGATTGGATCAACAGCTGAGCTGAACGTTACTGGTCACTGGTAGCCATATAGCGGAGTTATCGCGCAAAGCCTCACCCATGGATCGAGGTTGGGCCTCAAGGGGCGGGCAACTGTATGGGTAGGCTCCATACGCAGCTTTCGCATTGCGTCGATTTCGATATTCGCAACTTTTCCAGTTTTCGATCTCACAAACAAATCTAATTCATCGCTGTCAAATGCAAGTTTCTGATCTGTACATGATCTGTGTTACAACCAGGAAGACTGCTGGCTGCTGCAATGGATTCTCAGGACTCGTTCGATGTTTCATTGAACTCACATTCTGAAGGTACGTGAAGGTATCGCCCATAACACTGAACGGCATCCTGTTCTCGTCTCCTTCAAGCCACTTCGCTTTTGTTGCAGGGCATCCTCATGCTAATGTTTTCCGAGATGTCTGCGAATTTCTCCAGGAAAAATTTGCAATCTTTGATCAGAGCGAAACTACTGAATGTGAGTGAGTGAGTTTGACTTTATTGCAGAAATTATCTCGAACGAGAACTTCTATTGATTGATTCGAAGGTTCGTTCTGGATATTTTTCAGTTAAAAATGTCGTTTGGGTTTGGTCGCGCGTCGAGAACCATGACAAGTGATTTTGTTTCACGTTTTTACATCGATCAGTCTGGTGTTTACTTTCTCGATGAAATTTTATCCACCGGAAGTGAAATTCTCTTTTTCGGAATGATGATTACCGTTGCTGCCTCGTCCCAGACGTTGATTTTCTGAATTATTCTAATCTAGGCTCTTGACTCATACCCCAAAAATATTCAATTGCATTTGTGGTATCGATATTTGGAAACGTCTCCAGCTTTTTCATGAAACATCTGACGACGAAATGTTTTTCAAGTCTTCGTTGTATTATTTTCTTAAATTGTGTTTTGGTTATACGATAGTTGGTTTCTAATTCAGTTACTCTTTTCAGACAGTGATGAAGAAGAACCATTATCAGAAGCACATCCGTCCTCATCATCCCACTCCTCCATCGATGAGCGCTCCTGTCATTCTGTGTTGATTCAGACAGAGTCCATGACATCCAGCGTTACTTCCGGTGATGTTACCAGCATGGAATGCATATCCAGTCGATTACGGGTGTCAGAACGAACTGTCGAATCTAAATTTCATGCAATGGATGAGCTCGCCCGGAAAGAACGCCAGGATCTCATCGATCAGATTGCTCAACTGAAGTCAACTTTAGAAATCGCAGAAAGAGAAAACGAGGAGCTGAAGGAAATTCAGTCTAGTCGACAAGTTGAATTAACGTCAGGAACATCTGTTCTCAATTCGGTATCAACGACTTCCGGTTGTGACTGTGAGTCTCATCAAGATCTGAGCGTAAAACTCGAATCGGCCATGGTGGAAATTCAAGAGAAAAACACGCTGATAGAAGGATATCGCTCCGAACTGCAAGCCAGCCAAACAGGTTTCGAAGAATGGGAAAACGAACGGCTGAATTTCAAGTCTAAAATCCAAGATCTGCAGAAGAAATTTTCAAGAGAAAAGCAAGAGATGTCCAGAATTGTGGAGGAGCTCCGGAGTCAGTGTCGAGCTCGGGTGGAAAAAGCGGAGGCTGATGAGAGTTATTGTATAGAAATTGTCGCAACCGTCGGGAGAATTTCTGAGAAACAAAATGGATTGGAAGAGAAATGTCTGGCGTTGGAGGAGATATGTGTGGAATTGAAGAACGAAGTTGAACTGCGACAGGATGGAGAGGACACACAAGCTGATCGGATAGCTTTATTGGCAGAACTTCATAAGGTGGAGTCAGAAAAGGAACAGTTAGCTGAAATGTTGGATTCTCTCAAAGAAGAAATTGTTGGCTTCGAAAAAGATCGTCACAAGGTGGAGGAATTGGATAAAAAGTTCAGATTTGCTGAAAAAGAAGCTGAAAGGTTGAAGGTGCAGTTTTGTAGTTTTCTAAAACGGTTGTTGCGTTCATCAGGCAGTCAGCATCACTCTAAATATCCCCAAACATTCGGTTTAATGAGAAGCGGATTTCTTTTTGCCCATCTACGGCTTAGCATACAATAACCCCCCCCCCCCCCCCTTCGTTTTATTTGCTGAAGAAAATATCATTAGGAATACCTTTTTAAGAAATGCTCGTGTCCCCATATGATCCCAGAATGTTTCGCCCTTACGCGAGAACAAAGGATGACATTTTGACAGTTAATTCTTTCGTGAAATCACTTCTCAGTAATGGAACTATCGGATTTTTTCCAGCCCCTTGGGTTGGCGGTTGGCGGTTGGCCTACTGACCATTCAGCTTGATCACTGCTTTTCGATGTTGAATGCGGGAATATGCACCATGATGTAGCCCGCCGCTCTTTCTTTATGAGTGAAGGGTGACACCACCGTTTGTGAAGGGACTCTCTTAGGGCAAGGAGAGATTTTTGATCCGCGACTTATCACTGTTCGGAATGGATGCAGCGGGCGCTTGCTCTTTATTATCTGGTAGAAAGTGCGCCGTCATTTTTTTTTTCACCGAAAAGGTTTGGTGACTCGATATGAGATAGTGTTGTACTATATTTGAGCCAGCTGAGGTTTCCATATACATCTCATGCTCACCTGTTTTATAACGTGGGGCTTCTGTTTCTAGGATGATTTGCTGATTGCCGAATCCACCAACGCCGATCTGATGCAGCATAATTCCATCCTATCCGCCAAAATAACCGGAATGGATGCTCAGCTTACGGATTTTCGAAAGTTGAAAATGGAAGAAATCGACTTCTACTCGAGCAAACTTCAAGATTCGGAGCAAATCAAAGATGCTCTTCAAACACGCATTCAGCAGTCTGCACTTCAGATCTTTAGAGCAGTTCAACTCACCTCAGAGTCTTCGCATCTGTTCGAGAAGAATGTGGAGAAATGGTCTGAAGCCCTGGAAAAGAAAGCAGAATTCTCCACTGAACGGATTGGAAATTTGGAAAATATTGTTGGATCCCTGAAGGAAGGGATCTCGGCTCAACGCGACGAAATGGACGAGCTGAAGACGACACATATTCTGGACCGACAGAAAATCCGTACGCTGGAACTGTTGGGCGTCGCATTTGAAAAAACTACTTCTGATTTAATATCCGAGAATGAGAATCTTCGTGCGTTGAGAGAGTCTTCCGACGAAGAGATAAAGAAGCTGAAAATCTGTGTGGAAAGCGATGTGGAAGCAAAAAACGAGCTCGAAAGAAAGTTGAACGAATTATCGGCAAATATCGAAACTGAAAGAACAGAAGCGGAGAGCGGTAGACGGAAGTTGGCAGCAGATGTTGAAGAATGGAGTGGAAAATACTCGGAGCTAGAGGTTACATTAAAGGAAAAGGATGCGGTTGTTGATCGGTTGGAAGATGAACTGGAAGAGGTGTGTGTGCATATCTAACGATCTGCTAGACGTTTCCATATTTACTTTTTAGGCGGAAGTCAGAAATTCGGATCTGGTGGCCCAACTGAATTCCGCAAAATCACAGAGTCAACAACTTGAACTCCAGTTACTCGAAAAAGACGCTGAATATGCTTCGGCCATCGCCGACTTTACGGCTGATTTCGAGCAATCAGCCGCGGAATCCAAGTCCGGAATAAGTCATCTAGAAACTCAACTTGCAGAGGTGCTGCTTCAGAATTCCGCGTTGACCAGCTGTTTGTCGGAAGTTCAGGAAAGTTTAACCAAAGTGCAGGAAGATATCTTAATCAGAGAACAAGTCATTACACAGCTCCGCTCTGACTTGCAGAACTCGATTACCGTTGATGAGCACACCTCCATTTTGGAGCAACTGGAAACAGCGAGAGCGTCGAAGGATGGTCTAATTTCTGAAAACGTCGAACTGAAGGAGCTTCTGGAAGCTGCGCGAGAAGAACGGTCGATCGAAGTGCTTCGGTGCCGAAGTCTGGTGGATAATTTCGCGGAATCTGAAAAAGAATGGAAGTCTAAATTTGAGAGTTCACAACTTGAGAACGAAATGGAAGAACGCCTGGAAGAATCCGAATCCAATCTAAAGAAGAGTGAAGATTCTTGCCATCAGATTACCGAAAAGTACCACGAGCTGGAAATTCGGTCATCTGAAATCGAAAAGTCGTTGAATGAGAGAATTTCGAATTTGGAGGACAAACTGCTTTCGGAGGCATCCTTGGAAAATATTCGAGATTTGAGCCAACAGCTGAGCGTTTCAGAGCAATTGAAAGATGACCTCATGAACCAGATTGCTGTGATGACAGTTCAGCATACCAAAGAATGCGAGGAATTATTGGCGAAAATCACCGGATCAGCAGGAATACGGACAGAGGAAGAAAAACCTGACCTCGAAAGGGAGGACTTTATTTTGAATGGAGCCGCGATGGAAGAAACTTCGCGGAACGGTTCCTGTCAGAAATGTGAAGAGAATGCAAACAATACGGAAATTTTGATGGAAAGGCTACGTGAATATCAGGACCAGATTTCGTTTCTCTCTAACAGTGTGATGAAGTATTCAGCTGCTCTTCGAGAGACTGACACGGAGATTGCTTACTATCAGAAGAATATTCTGCGGTTGGGAATGTCCGTGCGCCGGCTGGAGGATTGTCGACTGGAGCTGTTAGTTTGGAGAAGATTAAGTGAAGATTACAAGCAGAAGAACTCACGACTCGAAGAGAAATGCCGAACTATGGAAATCGCGAGTGCGGAACTTGACACTAAGGTGAAGGATTTAGAGAAGACCGTATCCATCGGCCGGCTGGGAGGTCTGCATGAAAATGGAAACCGTGAGACGACCGTCAATTCCAGAATATGTTTATTTTACACATTTTCTTGTTCCAGAATCAGCTGGTCCACTTCTCTCTGGTTTTGGTAACTTCCATGCCCAACTAAGTCCGATCCCAGCGACCCCTCTTAGTCATCATGCTGGCAGTAAGCTGATGGCAGATCGACCATTCGCAAGTTCGACCCCCTTGGTCATTCCGAAACCGGAACACAGTTTGTCCCGGGATCAGTGTGGGGAGTTTAGCTGGACACCGCTGTCTCCGAGTGAAGATTCGCGTGTCCGTCAGGTTCCATCGAATCGATGTAAGTCTCGATCATCGGAAAAATCATTTTCGCGGAAGGAAGAACAGGTAAATCGACCGTCAGTGTTGGTGACTTTACTTTTGAATCGGATGTACTGTATTGTTCGCAGTGTAAAGAATCAGTTTTGGGAAACACATCGATATCGTACGACGATGGTTCGGTTGATGAGTTGAAACTTATGCTGAAGGATGAAAAGAAGCGGAGAAAAAAACTCGAGGAGGATCTTCAAAAGTCTTATGAAAACTGCGCCAGGTTGACTGTGACTTCTGAGAGGCAGTGGAAGGATGCGTTCTCCACGATCAACCAAAGCTACAAGGTTAATAGTTCAGTGTTCGTGTTTACCTTGTGGTCGTTTGCTGTTCATGTTTTTGTTTAAAAGTTGAAAAGTCAGCGGACTACAATAACTAAGCGGACTGGGAGTGAGTCGGACCACGGACGGAATGAATTATGGATTGCTCTCTCCTTGAAAGTATTGAACTCCAAGCGTGCAGTATTTTGTTCTTGTTTTTGAGAAATCTTTGATGTTTCCAGATGAATCAGATGGATAAGCTTGGACAAAGCTTGAGAAAAAGTGATCGAAATTTACGCAGGATGATGCAGGGTAGAACGAAGTATCCTGAAACGGTGGAAGGGTTGAAAGAGGAATTTGGCACACTTACAAAGAAATACAAGGCACTGGCATAAATTTGCTTTGGTTCTGGTTTGTTGAAACGTTTTTTGCAGGAGCTCCAGAACGAAATTGCGGAAGCTCAGATTATTCTGGAGGATCATCGTCCTTCAGCGAAGGTGAAGCTTTATGAACTATCTTGTATAAATAGCAGGATCAAGTTGTCTTTTCTAGGAAATTGTCGAGGTAACTGATGATCAAGAAATCTTGACATTGCTTCACGTTGATTTGAATGGTATTTGAATGGATTAAGTTTTTGTTGAACTACCTTTTTCTGTTGAGAATATCTTCGTTTGGCCGGTTTGGTTGTGATTTACTCCAAGTTAGTTCCTATTTTGCATTGATTGTGCTTTGTTTTCAATAACTTGTTGAGTTTTGTTTCCTTTTGGCCTACTGCTCAGTTCAGATTTGTTGCCATTCTTTTCGTGTTACTGTAGTCTAATCACCAAGTCTGATTTTGCCCTCCACCCTTTTCGCTCGATAACAAAACTTTGTTTCACATGTGATGCCATATGTACCTGAAAGTCATCCTTACGGTACATTATGATCGTTTGATATCTACCACATCAAGCTGCAATACTCATCCGTTAAAAACCGGCTTTGGTTTTCAAAACCTACATCAAGAACCAAGTTCCCCAGAAACACGAATATTTACGACTCGCTCGAAAGGTCAAGAGTTTCTGGACCTGCTTCAGTTTGTTACTCATGAGATAGTACTATGGCGGAAGCAGTGGAGCATCAAACTGTCCTTGCAGGATTAGCTCCTGTGCTTCCCCATACTTTCATTCCTTCTTACTTGACCAAAGTTGGCAATATCAAGCGATCGAAATACTACACCAAAGATGAAGTGTCCCAACATAACACGACGGCGGACACTTGGGTCACAGTCAAATCTAACGTCTTGTGTATCTCCGATTTGACAGACAACACGGGTCAACAGCTAACCCCTGAAGAGCTGAGACCCCGAGCCAATGTATCAAGATTCTCAGGGCAAGACATCACCCACTGGTTTCAAAATAAGCATCCATTTGCCTTGAAGCAGTGCATCAACCTCGAACATGGTGGGTGAGTCTGAGTGCATGAACATGACTTAATACTCCAGCCTGTCGAATATTTTCAATGATCTTTCAGACAGGTGAATAATTTCGCCCCACAGGGACTTATCCCGGGCGTGTTACCTCACGCACCCGTGACTGGATATGCAACGATAAAAAGTGGATACCTACCGAGCGATTGGTGGAGCCAGGCATCACGCGACGTCGGAAAAATCACCAGCAAAATGAGGAGACTTCATATTGTTAACATGATTTTCTGCTCAGAGCCAGTTCACGCGCGCCCTGACTTGGTTGAAGTACGCCACCACAAATGAAATCTTCTAGGCAATTAGTTGGGTGTTTTAGGTTTGTACTGAGGAGAAAATGAACGAAATTCTGTTTCGTTACCTTGGGCGCAACCGACATGCCGGCGGATACACATGGAAGTTTGAAGGCCGTGTCTTGGATATGGGTAAGACGCTCGAAGAAAACGGTATAGTGGATGACGACGAAGAACTCAAGTATTACGATGTTGACGTAGAGGCGTTCATTCCAGTTGTTCATCTTTACTTTAACGATGACCTTACTGCAGCTTGAGGGAGCTGTTTTGACCTGGCTTAGCTAAATATCGAAACGATTATGCTTAGAACATTTCCTTCATAAAGCATGCTACACAACTAGAGAGGTTACTAAGTTGTAGGTTTGATCATCTTTGAAATTGCCATAAGTTGCAGGAAACAAAATAATTTTGAAATTACAGCCCAATTGATTAATCCTCCATTACGGATGAAGCATTCGTCATGATTAGAGCTATAATTAGTCCGACAGACCGAGGACTTCCGCAAAAATGACTATTACTCTCCGATTCCTCCTAACCTGACACGCTCGTTTCATTTTAGAATGTAAGGTTAGCAGGAACTGTAAGGTTAGCC
>JAQIWT010001367.1:0-11075 GCA_034696485.1 Isohypsibius dastychi | reverse complement strand
GATACAGTCATGTACTCCTGACTTGATGGAACGAGGGCGCATCCGCGGATTCTGCGCCGGGCTTGACGATCTCGATGGCAATTGTGAGGAGATGGAAATCAGTGTTTCAAGGAAAGACTGTGCCGATTTTGACGGTTCTTGGTGTTGTTACGGTAAGAGGCTGATTAGCATGACTAAATTCACACTTTGTTAAGCAGTTACTCCCTAGATCCCAAAGCTCTCCTACGCCGCAAACTGAAGCCATCGATAGTCAGAATTTCTGACCCCCTTACCGTTAATCCAATTTATTACACGGTTCCCAGTATCGCTACAACAGCTCAGATTTCGACTGAGAGTTCAACCGTACCAGTGCAGGCTACCTCCAGCACGCCATGTTACGGTTTGTATTGTCCTTCCGTTACCACAGCAAACGTTACCTCCGCAACTACTCAATCCACTACCATGGAGACAACGTCAGCCGCCACGACAGCTTCCTCAACCACAGTAGCACTGGGTAGTACTCAGGCCGCTACTACCACAGCCATACCGACGATCCCTTCAACAACTCCAATAGCCACCACGGCAACTCCTGCCACTACTAGCTCAACAAGTGATAGTAGTACTCCGACAACGACCGCTCCTACCACTACTACTCCGATGGCTACTACTCCAACAATAACAACTCCAACAACGCCAACTCCGACGACTACAACTCCGACCACTACAACTCCGACAACGACAATTCCGACTACTACTACTCCAACAACGACAACTCCAACAACGACAACTCCGACGACTACTACCCCAACAACAACTCCGACAACTACTACTCCAACAACGACAACTCCAACAACGACAACTCCAACAACGACTCTTCCAACAACGACAACTCCGACCACTACTACTCCAACAACGACAACTCCAACAACGACTACTCCGACCACTACTACTCCAACAACAACAACTCCGACAACCACTACTCCGACCACTACTACTCCAACAACGACTACTCCAACAACGACAACTCCAACAACGACAACTCCGACGACTACTACCCCAACAACAACTCCGACAACTACTACTCCAACAACGACAACTCCAACAACGACAACTCCAACAACGACTCTTCCAACAACGACAACTCCGACTACTACTACTCCAACAACGACAACTCCAACAACGACAACTCCAACAACGACTACTCCAACAACGACAACTCCCACCACTACTACTCCAACAACGACAACTCCCACCACTACTACTCCAACAACGACAACTCCGACGACTACTACTCCAACAACAACAACTCCGACAACCACTACTCCGACCACTACAACTCCAACAACGACAACTCCGACGACTACTACTCCCACCACTACTACGCCAACAACGACAACTTCTGCTCCAAGTCTTTGCAGAAACAGTGATGTCACTACACAAGCAAACGGCAACGAGCGCCGTAACTGGTATCCTGACTCCGGCATCGATAAGAGACGGCCTCTCGAACAGAAGTGGGAGAGTATTGTGAATATGGGGGAGCAATTTTATGCTGCCCCTCTGGTTTACTGTGGAGTAGTTGTTCTTGTCGGGATGCAGAACAACGTGTATGTTATCGATGCCAGATCGGGAGAAGTACTCCGACGTCGGAACTTCGGCCTACCGTATGACATGAGGCAAGAAGCTCCAACATGCACTGACGTTGTCCCGTTTGTGGGGATGCTTGCGACACCAGTAATCGACTCCTCCACAAATACAGTTTTCTTGACCTACAAGACATACAGACCGAACACTTCCAGTGGACAAGCTAACGCCCTGTGAGTATCATATCAGACCACTGCAAGTCACAGAGCATTATTCAACTTTTTTTCACAGGTATGTTCTGCAAGCTCTTGATGTCAGCACTTTGGAAACCCGAGCTGGGTACCCAGTCATATTACAAGGCTCGAAAGACGGCAAAACATTCAATGCAGGGGTTCAAATGCAAAGACCCGGACTTCTTTTGCTAGACGGGAAACTTTATGTTCCATTTGCTTCACACTGTGACTTCGACCGCTATCATGGATGGATCATCAAGGTCGACGCGCGTTCCGGCAATATTGATGACCTTTTCGTTTCAACTGGTAACGCTAGCGATGCCTTTGCCTCCGGAATATGGCATGCAGGCACCGGGCTGTCATCCGACCGTGTTGGGAGGTTGTTTGGGTCTTTGGGGAATGCTTTCGGTGATACCGATTTCGACGCACCCATCCCTGGCAATCGACCACCCATTGTCATGTCTGAGGCAGTATTCAACCTGAACGTGGATTCCATGAGGGTTACTGATTTCTTCACGCCTTTTAACGTGGAGTTCTTGGACCAAGTTGACCTCGATCTGGGAACTGCAGGTAGACTCACTTCCAGTGTGTGTATAGTTGAGCTCAAATATGTTCCACTTACCAGGTGTGGCGTTACTCCCGAGAGAGTTTGGCACTGACCAACATCCCAACTTGGGCGTGACTGTGGGTAAAGAGGGTTTCCTCTACGTTCTCGACATCGATAACTTGGGAGGATTTCAACAAGGGCCAGATCGACGCGATTTAGTCATTCAGCGGATTGGCAATTTGGGATTTCGACAAGGCATCCAGCTGTTCTGCACGCCATCTGTATGGCCAGGTGATCGAATGATGTACCATGTTGCGCAAGGTGGCCCGTTAAATGCATTTAGACACAGCATTGATGCAATTTCCGGCCTACCACGGTTCGACATTGTTGGTCGGACAAGCACTGATTTTCCGTTTTTGTTTGGGACGCCGTCAACGGTGATTTCTCAGGGCTCACAGCCAGGAAGCGCGACTGTGTGGGTTGCGGACAGGAGGGATGGATCACTGCTAGTTTTTGATGGAATGCCTGACTCAGCCGGTAATATTGCCCTGCTGGCACGGTTCAATACCGGGAACCCCACCAAGTTCGCCTCTGTGGTGGCTGCTGATGGGTTGGTTTATTTAGCCACTTTTGATGGCAGACTTGTTGCGATTGGCAACCAATAAGTGTAATTCAGTGTGGTTTTGTTTGATTCGGTTCGCTTTGATTCTGTTTTCACGAGTTCTTTTAGTCGTCATCGTGGTGATGTTGCGCTTGTACATGACATTTCATTCAAGCCCAGTCACAAACCAGCAAGACTCAACAGTGGATGAGAGAAATTCCCGATGGCGTGAAGGGTTGCGGTCGAGTCGTCATCTTTAGACTATTTCGAGACTTGTTCAGCGATTCAACGAAAGATGACGACCTGACAACTTGTCATTTGTTGGCTCGTGAGTAACTAGTTCAGAGTCCAAAAACAATCAATGAGTATTTCCTCATCTTATCGCTGAATTCGGCCAAAAAGTTGCCTCGGCCATTCGGGATAGATATGGGTCGTAATTCGGAGCTCTCAATGTTCCACCATCGCAAATCTTTCGAACGCAGTTTTCTGTAAATCCTGAGAATTATCGATTTGTTGTTTTTCGTGTTTCGTGGTTGCCAAATACAACGTACCTGTTTAGCACTGCACCGACAGCTACGAAAGCCAGCGACACAAAGGTTACAATAAGTGCGGTCAACAAGCTGGGATCCCCTGAATATGAGGTATTTTGTATGGTGAACATCAAAGAAGCGCCATGTGTTCCGCACTGTACCTTGAAGGCAGGCGGAGCGGAACCCGCTAAATCCGCATGTAGGAACATCGGCAGGTGGCTGTGTCAAGACGTTACTTATGTTGAGGGAGTAGAAGACCACCTCACCGGACGATGCATTGAACAGACCCGATAGCTGTCAACGTTGTCTTTATTCGTAGTTATGGAAGCAGTACAATCAAAATAAGATCACCTGCATGGACGCTGTTTGGGTGTCGTATGAGAATATATCGAGATCGAGGAGGCGAACGCCGTCCAGTCCCATGAATAGTGGTCCGCTCTCCAAGTCGAAGGAACGATTCAACATTGAATTCATGAGATCGCCACCACTGCAGCTTCCTCCATTGGAGTGTGTCTCATTCACGACCAGACTCAACATTTCTACGAAGTCGTATGTTGCACGAACACTGTACGAGTCTAGCGCCTGCAAAAGTCAATACACATGTGATTTTTGAATTAGCGACTGTCGTCTCGGGATAAAACAGCCTCAGATTGAATCGGCCAATCAAAATCGACCGATGCGCCTCTCTGTCTATCTTGTGTTGACTGACATCCCCAACCCTCACGACTCTACAGATGCCCGAGACGAGAGCTGAACAACATACAAACGTTCCAGGCTCATAAGAGCTGTTGTACAGTAGCTTTGCTCGTCGATCGAGTTCCCGGTTTACAGAAGTAAGGTTCTGGGTAGTTGGTCTCGTTGATATGTAGATCACAGATCGGAACACCTCCAGGTCCTAAGACGAGCAACGGCTCACAGATTATACGCGCTCTTGAACAGATTTTCAAGATGTTTCCACCTGCTCACTTTGGGGTCTGATGGTTGGGTAAACAATTCCGTAGTCCCATAGATTTGATATTGCAAGGGATGGACAGTAAAATACACCTACGAAGAACATTGTTTGAAAATGGCAAGACATTCTTGCACTAACTGTGAATTCTCGAGATACTCACATAGTCATCTCCAGTCATCTGAATCGATCTGGCGATTTTCTGTAAATCCAGAGAAAGTTCGTTAGCATGCTTTACAGCGAAGCGCATTTCTGAGTTTGAACTGTGTCAGCATTAATTTATTTGCTACCGCTCGATGTCATGTCCTGACATCCTCAAAGGGACATCCCCAGAGTTCGGTCTTCAAACGTGCAGTTCACCTTTGGATGACCGTATGTTTTTCAGGAATGTGGATTTTTTTATAATCTGTAGGTCAAAGCTTCGGCATTGAAAGTTCTGGCTTTTAAAACACAGTTCCCGTAGAAAAATTATTGGTTTAGTGACAGGCTCAAGAACTGCAGGATATGCAACACATACCAGAAGATCCAACAACTGCTTCCCGCGGGCAAAAACCGCCATCACTGCAATAAACTTATTAGAACCGTTTCGTGTTTTAAATTTATAGGAAATTGCCACCTCGACTGCGTAGTTTAGCCGCGCGTAACGTTGATTTCATCGCGTGCTCCTTTCGACTGTCATATGAAAGTAGAGCAATATCAAATTTCGGAAATTTCCGACTTTCCCTGACTAATAGTTTGGCGGCATCAAGATAGAATGAGCTTTGCGTCACTTCCATTAGGACAGTTGCGTGAAACCATGAGTTATGTTCCATGATCAGGATAATAACCTGAGCAAATTGATCGATGGTCCCTGCACCGGCGATTGCATTGGGACTGAGCTTCCTGTTGTAATCCTGAGTAGCTATTAATCCACTTGAGGAAAACACTATCCAGGGCTTGTTTTTCAATATCGAACACGGTCACTTACTTGGAAAAGAGAAGTTGATCCCATTCTATGAACGAGAATATTTTGAGCAAAAGAGTATTCTGAATTATGGACTTTTACCTCTTGAAAACTGTATCTGACTGAGAAGGCCTCCGCACACTGTAGATACTCAAAGGTCACCGATGCTACACAGTCTGTTAATTTCACTTACCAGTGCTGATGACGGCTATGCATGTGGATGGTTGGAAATTTCCGTAATAATGACGGGCTAGTAATCCTGGACCGGCATCAGTACTTTGTTGACAAGAGTTCGACTTTCCCGCGTAAATTAATTTCAAAGTAATATTCAGATGAGGATAGTATTTTTTATTGGCCGATTCGACGCCCAGGTCCAGTGCGGCGCCGGCGAAAGGCAATGCAGATGCAATGGGCACACTGTACGGTAACATGCTGATGAGTTCCAAGTCCAACATGTGACCAGCGTCAATGACGAGGAAAAATGCAAAGAGGAACTGAAGCCGAATATCATGCGCCATTTGCCAAAAAACAAGAAAGACAAATCATTTTTTAAATGCCGTTCTTTTGTTGAAGCTTTTGTCAGATCAGTGAAGAAATGAGTGCATGCTGTAGTGGTTGGACCTGTCTCCGTGATAGTTTTTGACAGAGACAATTCCGTCCAGAAATGATCGCCTCACCACGAATGACTCCGGAATTCAATTTGTTTAACGGCCAATTATTGCAGCGCTGACGTGCTCACTCCGGATTAGAAAAGCGAAGGTGCTATGAAGACCGGATAATGTCAAGCTGAAAATAAACTCATCAGAACTTTGCGGGCACTCGGTTTGCGACACCTCGTCGCTTTTCTGTCGAGACATCAACTTTCTGCACAACGAGACCGCTGAATCAGAATTGACTGATCACCGTCACTCTCGAAAGTCAAGACGAATTGTATGCTGGATATTCGAGCGCGCGATAGGTGTCGCTGTTACGTACGGTAATCGTTACAACTGTCCTTTGAGAAAGGATAGGGCTCAACTATCTCTCTGCTTTCGTGCACTTTTCTTCATCATACATTCTTAGCATCTCGCGGATATTCACAACCAAGACCGTTTCATGCGCGAAAGATTCATGTAATAAACGTGTAGCACATACGGACTAGCGGGCAGACCAGATGTTATTGGCTGCTAAGAGAAGTCGTCTAATTATTGCAGATCATGTCGTTCAAATAGCGGTGGAAGTCACTTCGATTTTCTTTTCAATCGGAATGGACTGTGTCCTGCGATTTTGTGCAGCCGCTGCTTTGCCATATTTCAACTCATCCTGAATTTCATCCTGGCTCTTGCCTTTGGTTTCAATGACAGCAAAGTAGATGTAGATAGTGGATAGCACAAGAATCCCAGCAAAGATAATAAATGTGTACGCTTCGATCTCAGCCTGCAAGGTTTCATTTCTCCCATCAGCTTGGATCGTGGGCAGAATCACTCAATACTCACATTGATCAAGGGGAACGCCAGTGCGACAATTAGACTGCACAGCCAATTGGTTCCAACAGCGATACTCGTAGCAGCTCCACGGGGTCCCTGGGTGAAGAGTTCGGACACCAAAAACCACGGAATCGAACCTAAAAAAGAAGGGTTCAATCATGCAATATACATCTCAGTTCGCTTTTCTTGCTCACCTGGTCCGGTCGCAAAAAAGATGACAAAGACGATAACGCATACGATGCTCATATAGGATGCCCATTGGTATGGATTTGAAACTTCTTTGGTGCCTGATTGCTGTGAAAGAGAACTTGGTCAAATACGACAACAGAAATGAAATGTCGAGGGCTTACAAAGAGTATCATGGCCACGCTGAGCAAAATGATCGTTAGAGTCATTCCAACAAAGCCGGTCAAAAGAAGTGTCCTGCGTCCTGCTTTTTCGACGAGTACGACGGAGGCCATCGTCATGAGAACGTTGATGACTCCCATGCCAATGGTGGCATAGTTTGGCCAATCGCCCTCAAGACCGGCCGACTCGAAAATTGATGTCGAATAAAACATGACCTTTTTCGCAAAACAAATCAGCCTTACTGCTCCAAACGGAAGAGACTTGTGGCACCTACTGCGTTGATTCCGGAAAATTGTTGGCAGACCATGAGAAGTGAGACGATGATGGTAATCTTGCGTAAAAACGAGTTGGTGAACAAGTTAAGAATTTTAACGGGTGGCTCGCGTTTCATCTGCTCTTTTTCAATTTCCATCAACGCGAGTTCATCATCCACGTTATCTGTTCCACGCAACCTCATCAACGCTGCAAAAAAAATGTAACGGCCGTCTTGAAATATCTTGCAAAAACTGTACCATTTCGTGCGCCAACCTCGTCGTTTTTGGTCAGATACAAGAATTTTGGGCTCTCCGGACAAAAAGGCAAACATGCTAGTTGAATGATACTTGGAACAGCGCACAATGCGAAAAGTACTGGCCATCCCCAGTGATTCCCGAAAATCACAGGTAGTCCGAGGATTTGGGATATACTGATCGCAATGGTGACGGATAGCTGATGCAGGCTACCAATCGCCCCTTTCAAATGCGACGGAGATATTTCGTTTAAATATGTTGCTGGCACTCCCGAGTTAATTCCTGGAATAAACGAGTTCTGTAACTGTCTTCAGCAATTACTTATTATTTAATCTGACCGGCATTGATTCCGACGATAAATCTGCCCACAATCAGCATTTCGTACGAGTTGGCCACATAAGGAAGTGATAGTAGCAATGCGGAAACAAGACTGATAATATTGTTCCATAGCATTGTGCCGCGTCTGCAGTTCATAACCGTTGAGATTAACCGTCATATAACCAAACCGCCAAACTCTGACCTTCCCAGCTTCTCCACAAAATATGCCGTGGAAAGCGCGCCAATCAAACCGCCGGCGCAAAATATAGAAATGATGATAGCCCAAATGTTGTTAAGATCGCTGTTGGAAGAAAACATGAGCTTGGCGCTGACTGGAACACACCACTTTTGGAAATCACCCGGCGACGCGGGTACAGGAAGAGATTTGCATTGGATATTTCTAATCCACTGGCCAACAACCTGCAAATAAGAAACAGAACGGTGAGATTACATTGGTAGTGCAGAACTGCCGTCATTGACTAAAGACAATATAACCGTATTTCAATATTGTAATCCAAAACTGGTTTCACGTACCGTCTGCGGGGCGTTAATCACTCCCATATTGTAACCAAATAAGAAAGATGAGCCGAATGCAGCAGCAAAGATTGAGAACACCAGCGCTCCGGTCACGGCCGCCTGAAAAGAAATGCATTGGCTTAGGACATTTTTTGCTGGATAATTTATATCATCCAATCACCTTTGGAGGAGTGGGAGTCATCTTTTCGCCCATGATGCTCACAGACTGAATAAAATTTGGATTTGTTGATGGTAAACACGGAGTGCTAAACGTAACCTCACTGCAGCTGTTATATATCTTGGTTTATGAGAGCTTCAGTTTTGACCTGACAAGCAGTCTTATCTGTCTTCCCATGCTATTGTTCCGCGCAGGTACTGATTGCTCCATTACAATTGTGAAACCAAACGAGGTATCAGTGGAGATGTCCTTCGTTGATACCGAACATTTCTCTCGTTTGAGAGACAAAATGCCGTGTAAAATGTTTGGACGCATCGTACTCGCGTTTTCACGGTAGATTCCATACCCAGAATGATAGATACAGATGATCTTTGTTTGAATTAAGGGTTTTAGCCTATCTGTTTTCGGTTGAGGTGCAACTGCTATTATGGTTTCTTGATTTGTTTGTCACGGTGTGACGAGTTTGTGGACTTGAGAGACGGGCTCTTCGTTACCATGAGTCTAACCGTCAAAGAATCAGTTTTCAAGCTGTGTGATGTGTTCTGACTCTGAGCCATTTTTTTTATTTCTAAACTGAGGTGGACGCTTTGACCATTCGTCGTGAGAGTTTCCATAGTAGTCTTTTCCACTAGTTTGGTAGTCAAAAGCTTTCGTCGTCCGCTGAGCTACCGTAATATGCAAAAAGCTTCGTAGCCTGAAGTTTGGTAGACATGTTCTTCTGTTAATCTATGTCTTTTGCCTGGCCCATTTCGTAGATCAAAGATTGATTAATTAACCAGAATTCTGAAGTAGGAGCTGCTTTAGAACAAAATGTTTGACGAGGAATTCTGAGCACTCTATGACGAATATTTGGACTTGTGAACACGGAAAATATGTATTACATGAGCTCTGTACTTTGGAAGATCGCGCATTTGAAAAATAAACCACGAACCCGCAAAACCACACCAGTGGTGTGCCGAGGTTCAAAACTTCGGGAGGCTGAAGTCATTTTTCCATTTTTTCGCTGCGCACTAGTCCAGCCGGGGGCTGACTTTTGAGCTTGAGGGTCCATTCTGTCATGGGGGTTCACTATATTAAGGGGGCGGGGCTCTCGGGGGTTCCAAAAAACGGTCAATAACACTGAAAATCACGTAAAATATCAGAATTCTCGGCGTATTTGGCTTCGGGGGTTCGAAAAACTGCCAAAAATCAATGAAATTATTCGGGAGGCTTTTTAAATTATTCGAGAGGCTTATTCGAGCGGCTTGAACAAATATTCGGGAGGCTGAAGCCCTCAAGCCCCCCCCCCCCCCCCCTCGGCACACCCTTGAACCACACGAATATTGATTGCGAAATCTTTTCTCATCAACTACCAGTCTGCGGCGGCTCAAAGATAAGTTCTCCGTAAAAACAATATGTGAGCAGTAAATCACGATTCTTTCCTGCTCTGTTCAACAATAAAATCAAGTCTGCCCTGTGGCAAATGTATTTGGTATACGGTAGCTTTGCCTTTCATGAAGTTATTTGTGAGAAGTGCTCGTTGTTGTGCGGTATCGACCTCTTGAGTCTGGCTTGTTTTCTTTGGGGTCACAACGTACCGCTGCTCATCACAACGTACTGTACCTCTGCGCATCCTCACCTTTCACACTCAGTTTTCCTGTTCCGACAGCCACCTGTAGCTCCCTTCCCGTGGCTTAATTAGAAATGGGGACAACGGATCTTCCTGGAATGCTGCTCAAATTTGTCGCTTTGTACGCTCTGTGCACAACTTGCTCCGGTAAGGACATTGACTATTGCACAAACATCTCTGATCTGGTCAGTCCGCCAGAATTTTTAACTTTTGGGTTATACCGCAAAATTTGCCGTTTGCCTGTTTTCTTTACTCAGACGATCTTTGCATTGACTCCATTTGTCCTTGTGAAAATGATTTCAGTTGACTTCCGCATCTCGCTGCCTGCGGCAAACCTGTGTTGCTCATGCTTATTGCTTTGTTCCACTCATTTAGCACTGACTCACTCTCCACACCCGAAACAACAAGAGAATGAGTCATCGCACATCATTAATAATTCTCTAAACGTTGGGGGAACCTGATGGATACGGGTTCCCGCCAAGGGATTGCTCGTTTTCCCCAGTCTTTACATAATACGTATTTAGACCGGCCTGTGATAAACAAACCAAGTACGGTACTTAGAGCATGTTTGTCTTGACAGGTTTCCAGAATAATGAAAGAGGTCTTGATTTCTCCATCGAGTCATCAGCAATCGCCCCATCTTTCGCGCCGAAAGTGTTTTCCAAAGCCGGAGAGACCAAACATCTAGAACGAACAACCAACCTTGGCACGCCCTTCATCTTCAAAGGCGCCAAAGACAGCACCAAGAAAAAGACAAACAAATACCAT
>JAQIWT010001366.1:0-11076 GCA_034696485.1 Isohypsibius dastychi | reverse complement strand
ACGACATCATTTGTGGCGCTTACTTTCTGATCTTATCCGTGAACGAACACATTCTACCCAAAGCATCCAAACCCAAATTTGCCCGTCAAGCCATTAAGAGCCGTGTTCTCCAGGAAGACATCTGCACCCGATTATCTCGAATTGTTCAGCACCATGGTTTGAGTCTGACTCAGGAAGATGTTGCGCATGATTTTGTAAAGAAAATGATGCTTCCTTGGAGATTCTGGAGAAGAGCATATTTGTCCTGTTCAAACAACTACGTTATACTCAATTAGCCAGATATCTTTGTAACAACCAATTTATGGTGCAGAAGTTCAAACCAGTGTTCAAAGCTTGAGATCCAGCAAATATGCCACATTTCTGGAAACTGACGGGGATGACATGTTCGACTAGGTCAAACCTCAGCCCAGAAAGCACTTGGAATCTTCATATCCAGCGCTGGAACGAGATTTGAATGCGTGGCTTGATGAGGAAAGATATTGAAGCTTTCCGCAGTGGCTGCTATCTGTCTACCATGCCACTTCCTCGGTTCTTGGCGCGGATTAATACTGTTATCACCAACATGCAGCGCGTTCGGACGGATCTTGAAAAAAAACTGTCCTTAAATGGCTAGTAAAGGACACTCGATGATAACATACTCAAATTGTTCATATTTGCCCGCTGTGCACTACACGTGATGTTGAAAAAACAATGACATAGATAGAACGCTTGGTTGACAAAACGAAATCATTCTGCGATTTGTGTAACATAGCTTGGTTTAAATAAGAAAACACACTGGAATTCTTGATTTTTTTCCAACTGGTTCCTGACATACTGGGCAAGTCGTTTTGATTCTTGGCATACAAGTAACGCAAACTGTATGTCCACAGTGTGGGAGAACTTTAAATTTTGTTGCTGCCACTGATAACTAAAACATTATATGAGTCACTTGCAATCTTAATCAAAAAAACAAATTACCTCGAAAAATGTGCTCAAGCAAACTGGACATATGGGATCTTCAGTGTTTGTCGCGTTGTCAACTCCCCTCTTTTGTGAGACTGTACTCTGTCTCTTGCAGTTGAGTATCTCAGGTGCTGGTTCGCTGTAATCCGAGGTACGAGTTTCCATTAGTTCGGTAGAATTAGTCGCATTCCACAATTCTTCTTTGCGGTTGGCTGTAATCGATTTTGAAGTGCTAGGATTGCTCGGTAGCTCGTCATCAATCGTGAGATCGATCACTTCAATGCGTCTAAACATGACAACGAAGAGTCGGATAATCTTTTTACCGATTATAAGTTTTTGAAGATGGTTGCATATAATTACTTAGCTACCGAAATTCTTAGTGAGGCTACTTGTATACTTATAAGTCACGCAAGAATATTCAGTCGGCGTGAATTTGATCAAAAGTTTCTCGAGATTGTCGATAAAAACATTAAATCATTGGCGTTTCTTGGTTACAAAATTTACAATGAACGGCAAAAGGAAACAAACTTTCAATTCAAAATGCCACTTAGTAGTAGCAGATTTTCGGATGGCGTGAACGACGAACAAGCTGAAGAGAGACACAGTGATACAACCACCAATCCAAGCTGCTTGCATGATGTTCGAGATTTCGTTCCGCCCCCGATTTTCGATGCTATTCAGTATTTTGCCAAAATTCATCGAACAAAAGAAGCGGCAGTTTTTACATCATTATTGATGGGAATTGTGATCGTTGCCGGTAAAAAATCATGCATTCAAGCCGTGAAAGATTTTGGAAAAGTGGTTACCGGCTGCATGTTTATTTTCATTATCGCGATGAAAACAAGCGGGAAGTCAGCTGCGATCGATTTGTATTGCATTGACTTATTGAAGAAGGTTCAAGACGCAAAACAACGGCGCCTGATCGTACACCCAGTAAACTGGCCAGGATTTCGGAATACTTGGAGAGATGCAGATGGTGAAGTCTCCATGGTCGGTGATGAGCTGGGAGCTACCCTCATGAAAATGACGTCCACAGATGACGATAATGCCATATCAGCTTTAAACAAGGGTTGGAGCGGAGAGTCAGTGGAGCTGGTATATGGAACCCTGCCCGAAGTGAAGTTGTTGAATGCTTATTGTTCAATATTAGCAACAATCCACCCAATGACATATTGTAATCTGTTTAATCAAGTTAAAAAGTATGCGATGGGTTTCGAAGATCGGTGGATCACCACAGTGGTAGATGATGACACGACGGACCTTACTGGTGCAGAACTGGCATACAAATCGAGAATCGGTCTTCCAAAATATGATCTGACTGCATACTTCTTAAAAGTGGACAATTATTTTCAAAATCTTCCTTCACGCAAATTGTTCCGATTATCTACAGACGCGTTCAAACGGTTCAAGCTCTTGTCTTCTGATATTCTGAGCATGAAGCGTAATGCACGTGGTAGAGTAAAACAAGAGGAAGCTCAGCATGTTAACAAGTATTTGTCAAAGATGGAGGAATTGGTTTTAAAATTCGCACATGGATACCACATATTTGTTAATTCGTGGCTGTCGAACATGAAAGATGGTGAAATAATAATACCGGACGAGGTTTCAGAAAACACTATCGACCTAGCAATCAAGTGGATTGAGGTAAGAGTATCATCGCATCAAAAACTACGAATATCTACTACTTGCATCGAACTCAGATTAACGCTGGGAGTGTGCCTGTCTGCGAGAATGGGGGGGGGGGGTAGGGGAAGGGGGGGGGGAGGTTTAAAAGTAAATGAAGGTTAACGTTAACGATCATTATATTGAATTTTTCAGATAAGTGCGCGGGCTACTAAATCAATGCGAGGCGAACTCAAGCCAGAATTATCTTATGTGAATGACATGATGCTATTGAGAGGCCCGTACATAACCTCACGTATTGCTCGCTCACGGAATAAGGTGCAAACTGATGCGGAGTTTAAGCAAGTCTGTAAATTTCTGGAGGATCGTGGTCTTGGAAAAATGGTCGTGGTGCAGTTGAAGAGTATAAGGGGTCGCCGCGAGACAGAAATTGAAGTTTTTTGGAAGCTGAAACCAACGCCGTCGAATCAAGCACTGCTGATATCTGCTGGTGTCATGCCGAAACTCTATAGCAAGCAATACGATGGTGATATTGACTTGCCGGCGACTCGACGTGCGGAATTGATGTGCCAACATGAAGAAATAATGGCTGTCAAACCATGTAACCAGGACAATGTCACGGTCAAAATTGAACCACCATCACAGAGTGACATGCATTCAACAACCAGCGATTTACAGCAGGCAAACCCGTTATCGATGGATCCAATAATGGACGATATTCCGGAAGACCTTGACATTTACTAATGTATCATCTATCTGCTTTCATCAGTTATTTTATTAAATAACTTCTTCGTGATTTGTGTCCGCATAATAGCGTGATAAATGTTGCACAATATGACTATAAGCTTTGTTGTTTTTACCATACAACCTAAACCATAAAAATTGTGAAATATGATTTCGCAATAATATCTTATTTCCACCGGCTGAAGGTATACATCTTTTCAACCAACGCCACATATTTTCAATTGTGTTTGTGTGTGCGCCGTTCTGGAAATTTAAGAAAGTACGTGAGTGATTCACTGTGAGATGACGAAATCCAAATTTTTTGATTCTCTTATATGCACTCCAACAGTCTGAGATAATAGTTGTCCCCGTTGCAATTTTTTCAACAATAATTGGCATGAGTGTGACTGCTCGCCTGTCCACAATGGGTACAACAAAAGCTTCTTTCGTTTCACGACAAACGCCGCCAAACACCCAAGTTGCTGCCTTCATTCTTCGACCCTTACGTTTACACCTGGAATAAATCTGTGATTCATCAATCTCCACAGTGGTGCCGGGTCCGCCAATTTTTTGAGCTCCAATGCAAGTAATTATCCAATGGCAGACTCTACGTAGCCGTCGGTAAATTTTGGCAATACTAGCCCTGCTTATTCTCAAAGCTTCGCTTGCGCTGTGATTGGATTGCTTTGTTGCCCAAAAGCAAATTATTTTAAGTACTTCAATTAACGGCATGCGTATTCCTTCGTAAATCGTGTGTGTTTTCGCTGACTGCCAGATTTTGGAAATTTTGCAGCGATATGCGTAAGGAAATATAGGACGATCACTCCTATATGACAATGTCAAGATCTCGTTCTGATGATGTACACATTTTCTTTTCAGTGGTATGATTTCATTACGTAGGATGTATCGTAAAACTTGATTGCATGAAGTACCTCCGGTTAATTCGATCAAGTCAAGTAAATTTCTAACTTCCGACATGATGCTTCGATCGTAACGAAGTGTTTTTGATCGTGAACCAAGTTAAATTAACGGAATTGTTCTCTGTGGTTGCCGAGCAGCATGATTAGAGCTTCGTAACAACAAAATTTATCAACCAATAATAATGGCCAACTGGAAGATCTACAATTGGATTATGTCGAAGACGAAGCGGTTCCCTTTTTGCCGTACATGGAAGTCATGAGCAGAATTATTACTTGGTACCTGGTAATCAGACTTTTGCTCATGTATTTCGAAAGTGATTGATAAGGAAAGGGGGAAGTTTCCGACACTTTTGTTGAAGTTTTTGCATTGGTTTTCTTACCATTTAAAACGTATTCAAAATGTGTTCTCTGTCTCAGTGTTGGCGAATTTCGTAAGCGTTATCGTTCAGGTTTCACGAAACTTCCTACAAATACCGCTTTATATTCCAGAAATCATCCCATCGTGGTCCATCACGTGCAAGCCAGCACTAAGGCTCCAAAGAAAGATGCGATTTCCTCCATCGAACGGCGATTGTCCATCACGACCCACGAAAACACCGTCACGAATTTTGCGGACAGACTCAGTAAAATCGAGGAGGTCAAAGTCCCGGCCGTTGAAGTCGATTGGGCTTCTCCTTCAGTTGGAAGATTCCAGAAGGGGATTAAGGAAGAAGAGGAATTGAGACTCGATTGGGATGATGATGATGATCAATGCAAGAAGCGGTCCATTCGGTCAGTCAGCAGACGTGTATCGAGATCGCCAAGCCCATCGCGCCGATCAAGTATACTTTCAAACACGGTTGATTTGTCCAAAAGAACGGATATTATGGCGCAACAACTGAAGTTCATTGTTGGATTGAAGATTCTGCTCGAGGAGTTAAGAACTCAGGCGTCTGGTGCGGAAAATGATGGCGGACAGCTGAGATATATTTTGTATATGTGGCTGGAGAAGGAAGTGGAGATTTTGAAGTTGCTGTGTTATAAAAGTGGCGCGGCGTTGGCGACTGAACCCGATCAAGCGAAACCGAATCATGTGGAAGTGGATGATCGGAATCTGATTTTGTCTTCTGGGGAACACGCATCTTTGCATGAGGTTATGACGGCGGAAAGATGGATTTTGATTCAAGATTGCAGCGGATGACGAGAAAGAAAATCTGGCTGCAGAATAACCAGCACCTGTTGCGTTCTTTGATTCACCATTGTCAGGTACGAGTACGACATCCGGTTACAGTGAAAGCTCAGAACCGTTTGTTCATACGTTATTCTTTCAGTTATACGGCGGAAACGGAGGTGTCCTTACATCTTTGTACATGGAACTGGTTCTCCTTGCACACAAGTTGTATCATGGTTGCGTTCTTTGATCCACCATTGTCAGGTACGAGTACGACATCGGGTTACAGTGAAAGCTCGAACCTTTTGTTCATACGTTCTTCTTTCAGTTATACGGCGGAAACGAAGGTGTTCTTACATCTGTGTACATGAAATTGGCCCTCCTTGCACACAAGTTGTATCAAGGCTCCGTTCTTTGATCCACCATTGTCAGGTACGAGTACGACTACCGGTTACAGTGAAAGCTCAGATCCGTTTGTTCATACGTTCTTCTTACAGTTATACGGCGGAGACGGAGGTGTCCTTACATCTGTGTACATGGAACTGGCCCTCCTTGCACACAAGTTGTATCAAGGCTCCGTTCAACAACAGCAGCAACTCTTCACCTCGATCCCGTTTGTGACGACCTTGCCGCTTTTGTCTGCATTCCTCACCGGTCCAATGACCATCTCCTGTGATCCGATGAATCTCGTCTCTAATATGTCCCGTGACCTGCTTGAATTAATCGCCGAGAAGAAGAGTCCCCTTATGCCAGAGGAAGCACTTGGTCCCATCTATACAACTAGGAACTTTGCACTGGCGCTTTCTACTTGGACCTATCAGTCTTTATGTGATAGTGACGCGTATTCGGCGAAGAATCTACATACGTCATCGTCAACACTGAAACTCTGGCAGCCACTTTGATCAACTCTGGTGGATATTATTTCACTCAACAGCGACAAAGAAGGAACACGAAAGTGGGTGGAAGGCTAATACCAACGACGCAGCCGAGTAAGTGGCCTGGGGTGCAGAGTCTGAGAGCGCTGTTAGCCAGGGAACAGGATGAGTAATCACCGAGATTGTACGTGTTGTTGATGGAAGCGTATGTGGCGGTATACATGTCGCTTCTGACGGCTGGATTGGCTACTAGAGATTTCAACTTGTTGTTCCGACTGGTTGGAATCAGCTTCAATGTGAAAACTTGGTCGGCTATGTTTGGAGGAGGAGCAAAAAAGGTCAACCGGACCGGACGTATTGATCGGAGAAAATAAGGTAAACGTTCAGCTATACGAATAGAAGGTTATACTGATAATAAGACTTCTGTAGTGATTTCGGTTGTCTCGAGCCCTGCCCAAGATTTCGTCACCAGATCCCGGCATCTTCTCAACACCAATGTCTTCGGACTGCACTTATCCGGCAGTAGTAAAACTCCCAGTCCTGTTCCTCTCAGCTTGGACTCACGAGCTCAGATAAGCAACGTTTCATCGTTTCAAGAAGTGTTCGTCCCACCGGGAGTCGGCATCGTCGAACATCTGCTTCGGAAGCCCCAGCTAAACACTTCCGCCAATTCACCCTATGTCGACTATGATTCATCCAAATCCGTCGCTAGTGATGAAGAAGAAGAGCCCAATGAGTTGGAATTGGATGAAATTGGTAGAAAAACGCAAAAGGAACATTATGATCCGTATTCTTACAGTTGGGCTATTATTCAGCTGGTTATCATCGAGGTGGCTTCGAGGACTTTTGCAATAAGTTCTGACGACAGTCTCAATCGACTAGCACGATTTACCGGTGTCCTACCAAGTCTTGCTTTCGATAGGCTTCCCAGCGTGACTTCTGACCAATCAGTCCTGTGTTACTAAATGCCCCGCCCGTTTGTTACGTATAAGGCGCACGTGGCTAGCGGTATCCACCGACAGGCTCGGCTTGGATTCAGTTACTCGCCTTGCTCCCATTTCCGATCCAGTGTTTCAAACTGGCACAAATGTTGGCCGTGTACCTCGAAAGTTCCCAAAAAAGCCTTATTTTCAGAGGTGCACTCAGTTTAAGCGTCTTTCGAGCTGTTCAGATTTGGGAAACGGGACCTGAATTATGATTTCCGAGAGGGGAAAATGGATGATCTACAACGTGGCAAGAGACATCTCTGCACGAGAGGGGGACACGAATATTCATGCCACGTTTCCACCAAGATTAATGTTAGATTTTTCAACGTGTAACACTGGCCGGAATGTACCTTACATTCTGGCGGGAAGTACAAGCCATCTCAAAGATTTCATTTTTTCTTTTGGTTTTATAATATCAACTTCCGTTTATCAAGATGCAATACTAGAGACCAAGTGAACTTCACGCCTTTTTGCGTGAACCCGTGAGTATTTTTCTTGTTACCCGACTGTAGTATATTCAAGAACAGCAATAAACGCTTTTGCAAATTAACTGCTTCAGTCATACTACTGTAAAAATGAGCTGATCATAGTCTCACGCTTGAACCGTTTGTGGCTTGCTTCGATAAACGTGTTATACATGATTTGAAGTTGAAATTTAGTATGGTAAATCGTAGGATCATTATGTAATACGTTTGCCAATTTCACGGCTGGATTGATGATCTTAACCACGGATTCGTCGTTCAGCAAGGTCAAAAACTTTGGCACTAAGTCATCGAACATGACGATCCGTATTTTTCCAGTTGTGTCAGTACCATCGAACGCGAGGTAACGGCAGTCGGATTTATCTTTTCTGAGATAAGTGCCTTCTTTGATGTTGGAGACTTCGACGATGATTTCGAAGCTATAAGAATATCGTTGATGTTCGTGTTGTATCGCTCTCAAAATGGTAACTACGTACCCTGCAGAATGACTTTCGATTTGAGCTATCAAGATCGCACGCAACTTCAGCGAAGTGCCCAATGGACGGTTATTGACCACTAGAATTATAGGTGTACCGTAAGTTTTATCCCATTCTTCCAGTAAATTCTCGTCTTTATATCCAACGGTGAACTTTTTGAGTGACATGTATTTTCTGAAATAGAGAATTATAACTCTAGCGGTATCGCTCACTGTATTAAACTTACTGGTCGACAAGACTGATAATCTCGTGTTCGGTAATTGAGATGATGCATGGTGGATTAACATCAATACTGGTAGCTTGTTCGTTTTCAACGAACTTGATGTCGGAATTAATATGGGTTTTGTCGCGAATAGTCAGTAGCCATTGATGTTCTGATTCGGTTTTTCGCTTGGCTATCAATACTCCTTGTAGACTGTCGGTAGATGCACTAAATGCTCCCTGTAGAAAAGAGTTTTTTGGGTATGTAGCTTCATGATAATCTGAGGTATACCTTGAGGCTTCCCGTATAATTGGGCAGAATTGATATTTCGTTGGAACTCTCATGAATCACGACAGTGTCAGTCATATCTTCTAGTTCAACTTCTAGAATATGTGATGTATGCGAATCGGTGGATCTTTTAGTACTGGTTTCCATGGGTAATGTGATGTCATGTGCCAATGTTTTTAGTTGCTGCTCCGAAAGCGAGAAAGTCGGCCAACTGGACGATGTGTTCACGCGTTTGCAATCAGAATCCAAGCAACGTTGTTGTATAGTTGAAAAACCAAATTTGTGTAGAAAGTAAATAAAGTTGTTTTGGTGATCTCCATTTTTAACGAGACAAAATTTCGAATTTGTCTTAAATATCAGGCATCCATTTTCATACAATAATGCTTCTTTAACCACCATGGACCGGAATGATATCGCCAGGCTCCGTAGAATCTCCCCAATTTCATTATTTTCTGCATTGAATTGAGAGGGATAATTAGTACATTTGAAATTCAAACAGCCTTTAGCTCAGCTGCAACGAGAGCCGAAATAGGCTGGCAGGCGTGAGGTGTTAGTACTCGGGTTTGTGCTTGCAAGTTTTTATATCGTGGACATTGTTCAGAACGCAAAAGACCAGATTCAACTGGCTGAAGGGACTGCTTGCGAGGCGCTCTAAAGTAGAAGGGGGGGCGGGAGGGGGGGGGGGGGGGGGTTTAAGGATAGAGGCCATCCTATGGTTGATGGGTGGTTGATAGCCGCCACTATCTTAGAAAATTCTGGGCCGTTGCTGAGAACTGACCCAAAATGGCGTGTCACAAATATGGTTCGTCGATCTGCCCCAAGCTCTAGATATTGTAAACGATGAGGTACCCCACCCATAGACGTGTGTGTAAAGTGGATTCTGAGATCTCAATCCCTCAAGGTAGCTCATTGCCACCACTCGCCTTGTCTGCCTCGCGGCCAGGGCCTACCTTTGATGATGATCAGACAGACTTGAGATGAAGAATTTTTTGAGAAATAAAGGTATTTTTTTAATAGCCGAAGAAAAAGATCGATCGAATACCCTTGGAGTGCTGTATTCAGAAGTTGCAGTATTTGAATTGCAGAAATTGCAAATTAATTCTAATAGAGATCCTCCTCAGCAACCTGAAGGACCGAGTGAAGTACGCTACCTACAGGCATTAGTTCGTGAATAGTTCGCAAACCTCAAATCTCACATCCCACTTCTCGATTCTTCTGCATAGCGGCGAATGGCTAATTCGCGGTGTAATGTTTCATTTACCTTTGCATAAGGTTCTACTGTTTTGTTCTTGGGCGTGAAGTGTAGAGTCTGAATTCGGATTGACGGCGGATAAAGTATGCTTTCCTCCCAGGACAAATGATGTTTTTAGGAATTCAAGTTCATCCATTGCTCTGAATGATTCAGTCGTTCTCGAATGTATTCGTAGAAACGAATTCTTTCCTCGTTTTGTGCAGTTCAGTAACCGATATTGTTGGTTAATATTATAAGGTTGAAGGTCTACACAAGATTTGCGGCCACCAGTTGTGCTACAGCGTGTTTGTTCCATCTCAGCAACTTTCGAAATAAATTGCTTGAAATCTTTATTTGTAGGTTTGACTATTGATGGAAAGATGACGTGGCAGCTCCATTTGGAGGATGTGGTCGAATCTAAAACAATAATGTCGTGCGCTCCGAACTCCTGTTGGACCTTTGTTGCAATGGCAGACAATGCCTTTTCTGTATCAAAATTTGTATCTTCGCTCTTGACATGCTCGAGATCAAAATACAATTTACACGATCGATCAACGGTCAAAACTTCGTAAAAAAAAGACGATCGTGCGTACTCTCCATTCAACAGATTTAATAACTCTGTAGCTGTACAGACAAGGAACATTCTACTGCCGGTAGAGGTAGTTTCATATGCGAATAATCTATCATCTTCATGTGATAAATAATCAATGGCAGCTCGCTGATGTTTGAACCATTTCATTTTCTTGATCCAGAAATAACCATTGGTTCAATTGGTATCAACACAATTATTTTCTTGCGGCATACATTAAATTCTGAAAGATAATAAGTTGCTAGACAGTTTGCAAATTTTTTTATCCGAAAGCATTTTAAGAATGACCCTTTGTGTGACCGTCATCTACATGTATTTTGCTGGATCAATAAAACCCCAAAAAGTTCGAATGCGCTTTGCTTATATTCGCCAGTTTTTGGCGTTGATTGATGGATGTTGAACAAATTAGTCGAAAGGTATATACCTCTTTTACGTGTGGTTGGGAAGCACGCTGGAAGAAAGGACCGCAGCGAAGCCCAATGTATGCCGCAAGAAAATAATTGTGTTGATACCAATTGAACCAATGGTTATTTCTGGATCAAGAAAATGAAATGGTTCAAACATCAGCGAGCTGCCATTGATTATTTAT
>JAQIWT010001365.1:0-11077 GCA_034696485.1 Isohypsibius dastychi | reverse complement strand
TGACCAATGTCCGTGAAAATAATGGCAAATGTCAATCAAGCGACCGCTGATTATTATTTCATGAATAATAAATTAGAGATGAGTCATGGCTGATTTTTCGCTTCGAATCAGCGAAATAATTCGCAGAAATAATTAAAATGAAAATGAAAATTGAAATAAATGAAAATTTATGAAAATTATGAAAATTTGAAAAATTAAAAATTTATGAAAATTAAAATAAATGGAAATTTCAAAAAATTAAAATTAAGATAAAAATGATCGGAGAAAAATCAGTTTACTTCGGAAAAATCACGAAAAATGTGATGGCAGAAAAATTTGTATTTCTAATAAATTGCTAATTTCGGCAACTGTAGAGCCAAAGAGATGAGTCATATTTGGGGTGATTTTTCACTCGGAAAGCGGTCAAGCGTGGCTTTTGTTTCGCTGTCCCATTTCCGGTCTCAAGGGAATTTGTTTGGCATGCTTATCTGATTTGCAACCGGAAACTGGAATCGGGAGAAGGGATTTAGTTGTGCGAGGGTCAAGTTTCGTGTTTCCGGCAAGAAGAGATTTTCGGGTTAAAGTCTGCATAATGATATAGTATTTTAGTTTGAAGTTAATCGGACATATAATGAAAAAAGAAGAAATAAATAGGAGAACCAGCGATTTTTCTTAGAATGTGTCTGTAAAATAACGTAGAAAATCGGCAACTCAGAATCGAGAGCGAGGACGTCCAAGAAATCGCGATCGCATTGCACTGACGTCTGAATCTGATATTGTTTAATACCTAAATCCAGAAGACGAATTTTGAAAGGTTTTCAAAAAATATCTTTTTTTAGGTTTCCGGTTTCATCCTGAGTAAAATTAGACAGTTTCAGTGTCTGATCCAAAATTCATTATGAATATACAGTACACTGACGGTTCGTCGTCTTATTTTTCAGGAAGCACCGGAAAGTTTTTGGATTCGATCATTGCTTCTGGTCATGCAGTCCAAAAGATCCAGATTTTGCAGGTGAGGAAAATGTTCCGATAATTTGTCCTTCCGAAATAATCTTCTTGGAAAAAGATTAAACAATTTTAAATTACTATTCAACAATAATTGTTCAGACTACGTATTCATTTTCTAGTGTGATGGATTTTTTACGTTCAAGAACTCGGATGATTTTTTGTTCTCTGCTTTCAGATCAGGATCATGTTTATCAGTCCGTCGGAAGAGGCGCTCTGGAAAATGCCTTCCAAGGATACAACGCCTGTATTTTTGCCTACGGACAAACTGGTATCCGATCCATCTATCCATCAGCTCTTTTTCCCCAGTAATTATTTGACCATTTTGTAATTAAACAGGCTCGGGGAAATCTTACACGATGATGGGGACCCTCGACCAGCCCGGTGTTATTCCAAAACTATGTCGTGACCTTTTCACGCGCATCGAAGTCGAAAGTGATATCCAGAGTGAAGCTTCTTTCAAAGTCGAAGTCTCTTATATGGAGATATATAACGAGAAAGTCTATGACCTTTTGGATCCTAACGGGTGAATATTCCAAAAACATGCATGCAATAAAAAGCTACGCTTCTGTTTCTTTCTGAAGTGGATTTCGACTTTTTTGAATCGTTGAATGTTTTCCTGGGGTGATTCTAACTGTAAATTCTCGAATTAGTGATTTATTCTGGATATTCTTAACATGTTTTGGCGTTTTCAGGACGAAGCACAGTTTACGAGTGCGCGAGCACAATATTCTTGGTCCTTACGTGGAAGGTCTGACAATTGCCGCCGTCGAATCATTTGAGGTATTTTCGTACATTTGTCTGGATTTATTTCTGAGGAAAACTGAAATTCTGTCTTGCGAAAAAACATAATTAGTTTAAACTGTGATACAGACCGGATTTAATCGGGACGGTGACTAGCTGCTTGAAGGCGCTTTCAGTTTTGAAATAATCTATCAAATAATTCATATTGCACAGACTACTTTGTGATTTTGACGAGGCTTCTGGCATAATTGTTCATATCTCTGACGTTAAAACATGATAGTTTTGGACATTTGGGCTGTTGTGTTGCAGCATCGAACACGATCACAGTAATGTACTCCCCTGTCAGGAAGGGAATGTAGAAGAGTGGCTTTTGCGTGGGATCCACTATTTAAGCAGTCCAAAATCGAAAATGTTTGGCGATTGTCGATGAGACATATAAGCAGTTCTACTACGTATATACTTCTTTACATCGTTAAACTCCTTGCTGCTAGCAATTTTTTCGGTCGAAAACACTTTCCCTGAATATCAGTGAAAATTTAATTGGGTATGCTACAGTAGAGTTGAGAGTTTTCGAATATTAGTTCAGCACCCGCGCCGACAAATCTAGATTGTTCCGATCAGCATTATGTTGGTAATTTTAATGAAATACTTTACTGCGGAATCAAACTCTTCCAGAATTAGTAAGTTCTTTGGGTAGTTCATGTACTCTTTAGGGCAGTAATGGGATTGATCGGAATCGTTTAACCGAAGTTGAAGTAATTTGGTATTTGCAGGACATTGATGGTTTGATGGCGGAAGGCAACAAAGCTCGGACAGTCGCCGCAACGAATATGAACAATGAAAGCAGTCGCTCCCATGCAGTATTCACTATAATCCTAACTCAAGCCATCGAAGACCTCGCTACCGGCGTACGTTCTACAGCCTTTGATCCATTTGAAATATGTTCTTGCTAAAGATGTCAGAGGCGTAATATCTGGAGTTTTTTGAATGATTTTAAAACCAGAAAAATGTTGAAAAATTATTCCTGAAATTACAGTTTAGTTCTGTGAATTTTGCGCCCTGAAAAGTGCAATTTTTGCTTCCGCGGTTCACCTGAAAACGTTTTTGGTTGATTCTCAGGTCCGCGGGGAGAAGGTCAGCAGAATCAGTCTGGTCGATCTCGCCGGAAGTGAACGAGCCTCAAAAACCGGCGCCGATGGAGAACGGTTGAAAGAAGGCGGAAATATCAACAAGTACTTCCGGCTGACTTCTAGTTCGTTTGCCAATTCAAACCCAATCTTTTTTTCAAGGTCGCTGAGCACACTGGGATTAGTCATTTCCGCTCTTGCCGATCAGTCATCTGCAAAAGCCGGAAAAACGACCTTCGTTCCCTATCGGGATTCGATTCTAACCTGGCTGCTCAAGGTAAACAACTCTGACTGATTTCCGGTTGAAAAGGAAAATAGCTCCGAAATGCGGAATGAGCGTAGTTTCCGATTTCCAGTTTGCGTTGATGTTGGATAATGAACTCGAAATGAAACATTTCTTTTGTTTGATTCTGTGAGGATCAGTTTTTTGATAAGAATTAATATCCAGACTCAGGACAATTATTGACTGCAAAGGGGTTATTTGAGTCAGATTTATTTCTTACAAGAACTCATGAATCTTCTGTCAGATTGGTCACTTGTTCAATTGATTTCGAAACATGACTTCCGGTTGAACTGATGAATAGATTCAGAGTGTGAGATATCACTTTTCGGTTGTCAACTTTTGTTTCTAGATTGCACTTGCGAAATTTCTTGCGAAAAAATATTTTGTTATGGATATATTTGGCTCAGATTTGCGGTCCCATCAAAAGCAGAACTGATTGTTTTCGGAACTTATCTGAATACTGGTGCGAATCGTCGCGAATCACAGTGTTCATTTTTTATTATATTGTTTGATTTGATTTCCGCTTCGCGTGAAAAACAACTCGGGACTGTGAATTGGTGATGTTTTTTGTTGGTGTTGATTTTTGTCCAGCTTCCGGGTGCTTTCGAAATCGGTTGGAAATGTGTTTCCGGACAACTTGTTGTTTTTTGTGGGATTCATGTTTCTTTTTCTTTTGTAGGATAATTTGGGGGGAAATAGTCGGACTGTGATGATTGCGACGATTAGCGCCGCTGCTGATGAATATGAGGAAACGCTTTCGACGTTGAGATATGCTGATCGAACGAAACGCATCGTCAACCATGCCGTTGTTAATGAGGACCCGAACGCCAAAATCATCCGGGAATTACGAGAAGAAGTCGAAATGCTCCGCAAACAACTTCTACTCACAAAAGTACGAAGCGCCTTTTCACGCTAGTGTTATCTCACCGTAAACATTTTTTAAATGTTTTCAGATAAACTTTACAGAATATAAACCGTCTCTCCCGTTGTATTTTGTTTTGTTTGAATCTGTTTCTTCTTACCAAAGATAATGGTAAGAAGCTTTACAAAATTGATTTTTGGTTTTGTCGTTGAATTCTGTAAAATGTGTTCGGATTTACATAACAAGAAACATCTGAGAAAATCCTGGTTTAAGTTAAGTGAATTGATTTTGAATTTTTGCTAAAAAACATCCTTGAAATTTTACTGTTATAAAATTTGATGATTATTTCAGGGTCCCGGGAAGGAGATCGAGGAACGTTATGCGGAATCGAATCGTATATTGGAGAACATGAATAAGCCGTGGGAAGTTAAGCTGAAGGAATCAGAGCAGCTCCATGAGGTAAGCCACTATTGAGATCTTATTTGTCACAAACATCTTTCGGATTTTAGTTCAGATGAAATCCACCTCGAAACCTAATTTAAGACATATAAATCAAGACTGCTTCAAGAAGCTGGTGAACCTTTTTCTCACACGTTTACTGCAGAAGTAAAGTAGTTTTCCAGTCAGGCATTTTCATTGTTTTGTTCTTATTCAATATTCGTCAAATTTCTTTGCAACAGTTATCACTCGTTTTTTTTTTGCAAAGTCGCAAAACATGTTCTTGGAATTCTTTTCTTGTATGGTGAAATTTCAACTTTTTTCGAAAGATTTCAGAGTTGCTCCAGCAAAAATATCAATGTTCAAAATGCCCTTCTGATTAATAGAAGTATGGTAGAAAAGTTTAAATTAGAAAATTGTTTCCGTAAACTCATTTCCACACCACAGTTTTCTATTCTTGCAGCTCAATACTTGAACAATGTTCTCAATCATTTTTGTCGTTGAAAGGTCTGCCACCGGTATTTCCCGATTGTGTAAATGCGGGATAGTAATCGGATCGAAATTTTACAAGTGAAAAAACATCGTATTGGCCATTTTATCCATAAAACAGCTTGAAAATATCTGAGGATGAGTTTTTCGTTTGGAAAATAATGAATTTTTTTGAAAAATCCTGACATGAATTTCTAAGACTGGCATGGCTGTGCTTCGGTTTCGGTTTTTTTCCTCTTCGTTAAATTTGCAAAACCGATAACACTTGAGCTGTCAAGTTCCCATCACATCTTCAAATCCCCATAAATTCAATCCCCGTAAAAAACAGTCTCAAAGCAGAAAGAGAGATGACAAGATGCGATATTACCCCCCGGTTTTCCATTTAAATTACAAATTCCACCAAGCTCGTGTGTTTTTTATCGCGCCAAGTTGGGCCGTTAAGAACGCTTGACTTGATTCAACTTGAACGCCTTGATTTACTTTCTTTCAACCAGAGGAATTGCTCCACAGATTTTATGGTGCGATTCTGGGTATTGAACGGGAAAATCTAATGGGAATTGATGACGTCCCCGAGAAAACGTTGCCTGGGTTGGGGTTTTTTCGGTCTGCGCAGTGTTTCAAGTTGAAATTGAGGCTTGTGTTGAAATCTGAAATTCTGTCTCTTTTTCTGGCTTATTAGCTTCTTCGGATGTCACTTCCAGTATTGCGTAGGGGAAAGTGGAAGCGATGATCCCCTTCCTATCTTTCCGGCTGGCAGATCGGGTTTGTTCTTGCTTGAAGAGGGCGTTAAGAGCGTGGGAATTTTTTGTCTTTGGGTGATTCTGAATTTTTTTATTTAGGTTTTCTGGCAAGATTTCTAAAGAGTTGACTGGCACGCATTTTTTTATTTTGGTTATTATGGCAGGGGTGTCAGAAGTTGTCAAGCTTATGAGATGTGGGGGAAATTCGGTTTTGAGCATATGTTGTTCTAATGCTCGTAGATGATTACGAAACTAGTCCATGGAATTTTGAAGTTTGTTTCCCAGATTCTCGGAATCATTTTTTGGCAAAAAATCTGATTTTTACCGAGAATGCTATCTAGTTTCTGAATATGAAGCGCTTTTTGCACAAATATTACGTTAAATCCGAAAAAATCTTACTTGCAATGTTTACTGATAAATCCGATCTGTTATTACAAATATTGCTATGGAATCACTGATGTTGATTTGAAAATGTTACTTCACTTGGTTTCAAATTTATAATACACATAAAACAGAAACAGGTGTGAACAAGTGCGGTTATATCACATGTCTTAATATCTGCAGTTCTGAGATGTTTTTATTTTGATTCGTGATGTTTTATTAAGTTTATTAGCTACAGTTGATCTGAGATTTTTCATTTTCTGGTGACCTTTTAATTCAATCTAGCCATATGCCGGATCTAAAATTTTGAAGATTTTGAAGTTTTTAATAGGTAATTTAAACGTTTGGTTTTCGGTTTCCTTATCATTCAAGTTATAATATGGCGTTCGTCATTTATCATTATCAGATCCAAGTTTACTCTCTTCTTTTGATGAGAATATTTCAATTAATGCACGTTATTTTTTCTCTCATAACGCTTCCCTCTTCATTCATTTATTTGAGTTGTTCTGATTGAATCAATTCAAATAATCCGAATAATCATCCGCATCAAAAACACGTTAGTTCATTGTTTACACAGTTGATTTTACTGAGCTGATGAAAACATAAATTCAGCACCCTGAATTTTATTACGTCATTTTTAGGCACGTCAACACGCTCTGGAGCAAATGGGCATCTCAGTTCACTCTTCCGGCATCAAAGTTGAACAAGGACGTTATTATCTCGTCAATCTCAATGACGACCCATCTTTAAACGAGAACTTGGTTTATTACCTCAAAGTGAGTTCCTCTTCTCATTTGTTTTTGCATCATAAAATTAAAACAAATTTAAATAAATTTTAATATTTTCATAAATTTTAAAAAAAGGTTTAAAAAATTTAATAACATTTTTAAAGTGTCTGTCTTTAAAAAAAATTAACACCTTATAGTTTCTTCTTTTTTGAAATGATTCGGAGAATAACAATTTATTTAAATAATAACCTGAGATTTCTGAAATTAAAATACTAAATTTGCGGGATCATTTTGAGCAAAAGAAACTCAGACGAAACATCCACTTTTTTCTGAGCCGGAAACGAGTGATTTTCTAGGACTATAATTCCGTTGGTCGACCGGAAGCGAGTGAACAACAGGATATCCAACTGAGCGGAATCGGCATCAAGCCAGAACACGCAACATTAATTGTCGAGGGCCAGGAATTGTATGTTTTCCCAATTGAGGATGCAAAGTAAGTTTCAATGAGTTTCCACTTCAGTACAGTCCCGGAAACTATTATCGATGAGAATTGAAATGAAATGGCTTGTTTTATAGAACGTGTGTGAATGGAGAGGAGATTTCGTGCAAAACCCGGCTTTTTAATCGCGATCGTCTTGTGTTTGGGAATAACCACTTCTTCCGAGTCAACTGCCCTAAAACTGAAGGTAAACACAATCGTGGTACAAAAAAACAAAAAGCTGCATTTTTGTCCTCAAGTGAAACCCACCAGTTATTGTCATTATCTATTTGTTGAGGACTTACGTTCTTTTCGGTGATTTTGAGCTTAAGAAATTCGATGGTAAACTGGGAACTTCAAACGTTGTTTAATATCTTGCTAATCAAAAATATTGATATCAATGATTTATTTCAGTTTCTGAAAATTCAAGGAGACTGCGCTCGTGTCGAATGATTTGTGTGATTTTGACAGCTTGGCGATTTTTACAGTTGTGTGTGGCGATGAGAAGAATCAGTTTATTTTAAATCAGAATTTTACTAGACTTGGCTAAGGGGGTTTTTAGTTTGCAGTATAGATCTATTTTCGGCAGTATGCCTTTCTGATATTCAGGAAGATCTGGAAAGAACGTGAGACTTATTTTTGATAGGGGATTCAATGTGTAAGACACGAGGTGTACGACGCTCGGCCTACATTGTCATGAGCTCCGTAGAAAATTGGTATCAAATCGGATGGTTGTTGACTTCCCTAGAAAATATAGCATGATATAATATCTGCCCAACCGAAATTCGTCTTGTACATATTCGCGTAGTTTGTTTTTTTCTTGTTAAATACAGTATGCATCCGGTTCAGTGGTCTTTGGTGTTTGTTTCGAAAATTGCTTCTTGCTGCTGTGTGCCTCTGGTTTTCTCGCAAAATAATTAATAATAATAATAATAATAATAATAATAATAATTAATAATAATTATAATAATAATAATAATAATTATTATTATTAATAATTATTAATAATAATAATTATTAATAATAATTATTTCGATAATTTTCCAGATTCCGGATCGACGCCAGAAGAGCCGGTCAATTACGAGTCGGCGCGCGAGGAATTAATTCGCAACAAAATGAACGATCCTCAAATGGCCTCACTTATCCAGGCTTTGGAAAATCAGTATCAGGTGGATAAGCAAAGTAAGTCACCACATCTCCATCTAATCTGCACCACATTTCTCAACTAAAAACAAATTATTGCGTCATAGGGGCACTGATGAGACAAAGTCAGAAATATGAGCAGCAGATGCTCATTTATAAAAGCAGCTCTGTAATCAACACCCCAGCGACACCAAGTGCACAATTTAATGCCGGATTCGGGTCATCTTACGATATTTATCGAGGAGCTCATACACCGTCATCGAATGGATATCCGTATACACCGACGATTGCGGGAACGCCGTCTGGACGATATGATGTCTGGAATCAAGACCGGTAAAAGAGTTGATATTTTCCAGAGAATTGAAGTATATTGCATTGAACCTCATCGAAACGAGCAGCAAACAAATGAAAAAAAACACAAGTCGGGAAACGCCGAGCTATATTATTGAACGCGCAATGATTGCATTTGCAAATAAAGTTACTGTTTCATCGTAAGTCAGACCTACACGAGCCAGCCAGTCAACCGCTTTCCTACGATCATACTTACTTGCATTGGCAGATAATGAAGCAGGGGAGTTCGGGAAGGAAAATTATCAGTCAAAACATTACCTAATTTTGATAAAAATTGCTTTTAAATTCCGAAGAATATTTCAGTCTTTTCAGAAAACTGCAAGAATATCAGATCTCTGCAAAGAGTTGTTGCGATCGAGATAGTCCAAGTTCTGGTGTACTAATAATAGAGCGGGATAACTTTTATCGGATTGGCGGACTCAGATCCAGTTCAGTTTTTATTGGCGAATCAAGCCCTAGATTTTGTGAAACGAACTGTGGCTCTGGCAAACTTCTGCTCGAAAATCTTGATCATCGTAGCGTTTAATTCCGTAGATATTTTTTTTAATAACGCCACGGCTTGTATTTACATACGTGGCGCATTTTTTACCGACATCAACTTCGCAGTTGCAGAAAAATAGGGCGTGAATTTTTTGCATTTTGTCAAAAAAATGGAGGCTTTGAATTTTGTATTGTATTTTGATGATATATGGGAAGGGATTCAACAGTTGTTACAGACACTTGCTCCATCAACATTATTGACCATTTTACTACGTATTGATCACAAATCGCTGTTTCTCACGCTGAATGCGCATGTTCAGTTGGTAATTGGAAATCCGAAGTTTAACCTTTGACGAAATTTAGCTCATGGAAAAAACTGTTTGCCAGAATCCTTGTCCAGAATCATTACGGAATATTTCAGGACTACCTGTTTGTAATCGTTTCTCTCGTGCTTTCAGGGAGGAGTGGTTCAACAAATGTCTTTCACAACTGAAAATGGAAATCATTAAGGCCAATACTTTGGCTCAGGAAGCCAAATATCTGGCTAAGGAACTGGGAAAAGAGACCGACTATCAAGTGACCTTACAAATTCCTGTCAGCAATTTGACTCCAAGCCGAAAGGTCAGTTCGCCAAAATGATGCAAGAAGTCCCGGAATTCGTTTGTCTGAAAAGCTTCATTTTGAACCGTTTTTTTCTCATTTATTGAAAATGAAAAAAAAGCCCGGTTCACATTTGGGAAAAGGATGTTTTGTACATCCAATTACGAACTTCCGCCAAAATTGTGTGAATTTCAGTTTCAACTTTAAACATGGAAACAATTTCTGACAATTTTTCGATTCCTTTGTTTTTAAAATATTGTTTTTTTAGCTGTATTCAAGTTTGAGTGAAGCGGCCATCGTCGTCAAGCGGAAGCATCTTCCCAACCAAACCTGGTCCATTGAGAAGCTGCACAATAAATTGGTCGACATGCGAGAATTGTATAATTTATGGAGAGGACCGGAAGTTCCCAGCGTAGGACATTTCGTTCATGTGATCGTGCTTTTATTTCATCCACTCATTTTTCGTTAATCACAAGTATTCAATTTTTTTCGTCGATTTAAACAGGGTAACCAACTTTTGACCGCCATGGAAATTGATCCATTTTACGAACATGAAGAAAACCATAATTTAATCGGCGTCGCCAACGTCTTCATGTCCGCGCTGTTCCATGACGCTCCGCTTGCTTATAGCGTCCCTATCGTCTCGCAGCAAGGCGAAGTAAGTGTTTGCATCATAACCGATAAATTTCGAAAACTAAATTTGTTAAATCAATTAAATTTATTAAATCAATTAAATTTAATAATTAAATTTAAAAGAAAACTTAAATGAAATCAAAATAAATTTGATTTAATAATTTGATTTCCTAAAAACAGATCAGTGGAAAAAAATCACACAAATCTATAGTAACAATCTGTATGATCGCAGAATAGAAATACAATTTTAACTGATAATTTAATAATTTATTAGAAACCCAAATATTTATTCCAGATTGTTGGGCGACTGCATGTCGAAGTAGCTCGCATTCGAGGCAATATCAGCCTGGAAGATCGTGAAGGTGATGCCGGCGATGTCGAGAGTGAATACGAGAGTGACGAAGAAAACGAATATGGTTCGACTTCCGGTGAAGATCGAGATGATCCGCGAGATGTCGTTGTTCGGGTAAGACAATGTTTTTTCACGTAGTCTTCGTTTCATTCATTTTCTGTTTTGAATCTTTCTTCAGATTTCGATAAAAGAAGCGACTGGATTACCGCCGGCATTTGCGAATTTCGTATTCTGTCAGTATACATTTTATGGAGAACGAGATCC
>JAQIWT010001364.1:0-11088 GCA_034696485.1 Isohypsibius dastychi | reverse complement strand
AAATAAAAATTATTTTTCGCTGGCCGCATATTGTTTAAAACCTAGATACACCACTGAGTGGTGGATGATTGAGCCGAAATGACAAGGGGGTCGACTACCCTTATACCGAAAATCCCCTTGTTTACCGAAATGCCAGACCTTCAGTTAAAAATAACAACACGTCACAGCTACGACACGATTTTCAACTACCGCTCTAGCGAGTAACCCTTCTAACCAGGAGATACTGTATTCGAAATACGTAGCTCTTCTATTCCAGCTCGTTAAACCTAGAACTTGTTCAAGGCATTCTGGGGGGGGGGGGGAGGGGGGGGATACAACCGCTTTAATTCGGTTTGGTAATGTTTGCTTGGTTCATGCAACATCTGTCAGCTGGCTTGGGGGGGGGGGTCCTTGTGGTACATCAGAACAGCACAGTACATGTATTCATAGTTTCTGTGGTTGCAAATTCCCTTTGATTTTTTGTTTCGTGTCAGTGAATCATCGGTTTGATGGGTTCGGCCTTCAGTCCGACGTATATGATGCTAGGTTCGACCTGTGATTACCGTTCATAGAAGTATAAAGACATGTAGGATGTAGTAAGAGAGATTTTCATTGCAGACTAGTCGAAGTACATACGACTGCAAGGGGAGTGGGGGGGGGGACATTACCCTATCTCAGATGAGCTTCGGAGGAAATGATCCAGAAAATCGTAGCTCAGAGGCCACCAGTTGGACTGCGTCGCCCTTGTTATAGATGTCATGCTATTTGCTTCGATCTCGGAAGACAATTTCTAAGAACAGTTAAGTGTGGCTTAGTGGTTTCTGGAACCGTTGTTATCTGCATTATTTGCCTCAGATGCAACATTTGTGTTCCACAGTGAGACTCCGGGGAGTTTTAACGCATATGCACGGTTGGCCACCAGATCAATCAGTCGGATTTGCTTTCGAGGTAACAAGCCCTTTGTGCTATGAATTCTAGTTGGGAGGACTGGTAAGTGGAACGGAGAAATTCATTTACGTGTATGGCCAGATTGCGCTCTTTATATGGCGAATCTACCGGCTGCTTGAATCAGTACAGTTTTTGGTTAACGTTCGAAGCCTGTTGCTTTCCCGTTTTGACATCACATTTTCGTATATCGTTTTGCGTATCTACTGTATTGAGTTTCGATACCGAAATGACGAAAATGAGAGAGTTCTTGATGATTGTTCTTCTCGCTGCATCTATGTTCCCAAACCAAGGTGGTTCGGTTTTTCATCGGGCCGATCGTTTCCAGAAACCCTTAGTTAAGTTTTTATGAAGGAAGGATATACAACATCTTTGAAACTCCAATCGAACAATGACGAACCTAGCCAATCTCAATCAGCGAGCGTGCCGCAGCAAGATCTCAGGAACTTTCTTGAACCAGTTTGAGGAGGAAATACAGTAGTTGTACAGAAATTCAGGGAGAAAATGTTCACAATATCCTGAATTAACTGTTTTTCGTTTCAATCTGTTAAGCTGTCGAAACTATGTACACTATGAACTGCAGAAACTGCGATTTGTACATGTTCTTTTTTGAAATCCCACAGAGAAATTGTGTTGTTTCAGCCATCGCAGCCCCGAATTCGCTGGGAAAACTGTTTGCAGCTTCAGTTGCAAGAGGCTCCAGAGCAAAACACCTTGTTTCTGTGATGGATTTGTTCGCGAACCGAAAAGCAGCCACGACAGAACACGACTTCAACGATGCACTGGATCGCACGTTTTTTGGAGCCAAACGCAAAGATGACGAGATTTCAGGAAGCTGGTATCTGGGATGATACCCTAGTTCAACATTCGACACACTATTCGTGTCGGCATAGGCAAACAAGTCGCACGTTATCATGTTGAGGCTGACGGGCCGGCGCGTTCAGTTTATGGTATTCTCAATCGCCTATTCTTCAGAACCATTTCACGTTTTTCATTGGATGTATACACTTTCCGCTTGGTTTTCCATCAGAAATTTTTCTTATATAAAACCGTCTTTTGTCCCCCATTTGTTTATCTTCGTAATGAGTTGGATTCAGACCAACCATTCTCCGTTTCGAAGCGAGCTTTGTCAAAATATTGTTTTGGGTTTAACAGCGTATCACAAAAAACCAAAAAAAAACAGATGATCCAGTCGTGTTCTGTTCAAATTAACAACGTTTGAAAAATACCGTTAGTATATATAGTTGGCTCTAATGTTTGAAAAAATATGGATAGGCCAAGCGTCTCTTAATTAATTTGTTTGAAGGTGCTTCTCTAGTGGCATTTGATATAAGTCGACGGTTCACGCCGCTCAAAACCACCATTGTGAAGCCAGGTGTTTCCTCGAATTTATAACTTTTGCGTCTAATGAGTCCGATACAGATCTGTGAAACTTCGTCGATAGAAGCGAACTGGCAACGGTTAGGCTCTGACTCAGAACACAGTCTGGCGCATATCGTTTGGTCCTGAGCAGCCTGCCTCCACAGTTCATCCCCGGCCTCATAGATCAATCGAATACCGCCCACTCCATTGAATCGAGGTCCACCAAAACGACCTGAAATGATTCTGGACTTCACCTAGTTTTACAAGCTGACAGGAAGACTACCTGGATTCCAGACCGGTGAACTGACAAGCGAACTGACTGTAGTTGTGTTACCAGCTTCTTCAGTGATACGCTCTGAAAACAGCAAATGCGAATTTGTATACAGTTAAGGCTGTGGTAGTATCGGATCTTGCCGTTACCGAGTAAGCCACGATGTACAAAACCAACAGCGGAAAACAGAGCTAGCAACAAAACTGTCGTGCTCATTTTCCAAGTGGCACGCAGTGGTTTAGGCTAAAACGGTACCTGAATGCCCAATGCCGCTGCTTTGGTCTCATTTTATATTAGCTTCGACAGTGAGATGACTACAACACAAACGAAAGTACTGTATCGCGAAGATCATCGCCCCAAATTCGCTCACAACAGCTGAAAAAGCGTGTATTGGATGTCAAAAGATTGGATTTCCTTGAAATTAGGCGGTGATGACGCCAGAACAGACCAAAGGTCAAATCTAGTAAACAGGCCATGTTTATAATTAGCTAATGGCAAACCTTCCTTCCAACGGAATGCAAATCCCGAAATGGTTTATAGACATCCGAAGTTCATTCACACTCCGCAGGGCCTCGGCATGTTCGAAATCTCTTCCAAATACATCTACATAGCAACACGGCTTTTCAGCTTCGGGCTTGAAAGACCCCCTGATTCCACATTTCATCACAAAAGAAAATTTAACCGTATCGTTTTTTCATACCAGTTCTGGTTTTGAAACTTCTGCCTTCTATGATTTCAACCTACCGATATCTTGCAAACTTTTGTTGTGTTTACTGAGCTGAAAGAAATCATACATGGAGGACGAATCACAAAACGAGACTACAGCATCTATATGCTTGCTCAAGGGGTCTTTCATTTTTGAGAACATTTTGATAATTCAAAGATAGATTCAAGCAGACAAAATCATCCTTGTCTGGGTGACACAATCCTTTCAATCCAGCCCACATACGAGCTGATTTTTGTAAATGCCACGTACGTTCCAGAGCGGAATCTGAAGATAAAAATCGGTACTTGAACGGGACAGCAATGTGTCATTACACCGACCCCTCTACACCGTAGCTCGTCACTCCGACGAGATTATAGTCTCCCGAACCTCGTCTTTTGACCAAGAGTGGGACACCACTGTCACCCTGCAAAAAGATGAGAATGGGCTCATCATTGACGCCATTCAGATGACTTAGTTCTTATTCACATGGCAAGTGCTTGAGCGACTGTTATCTACGCAGATCTGAGATCTTGGCAAAAGAGGTGCTCCAGGTCGCTGGCACGCTCTTGCTGATAGAGTTGTCAGATCTGTTTTAAGCAGAATGTCTGAACTCTCTCCATACACAGACGTCCCAGCCAGCTGTGCGGACAACGCCAACATGGTCATTTGGATCCTCCATAAAAGACCTAGATATTTTGACTGGTCGGACATTAGTCATGCGTGGGATGGGTTTGGAAAGTCTTGATGACAGCTATATCATTCCTCAGCGCTCTGGCATCTCATTCCGGATGCTTTACTACCGATACGGCCCGGATAAACTTTCTCCGGTCAGTGTCGTCCATACCAAGCAGACCGACATCGACAATAATTCTGTTCGCTTGTCTTGAATGGAAAGAAAATGTACTGCACTAAGAAGGATTATTCAAAAAAATCGATCTTACATATTCTCGACACAATGAGCCACAGTGACAACATGCTGAGAAGTAATAAGTGAGCCACCACACATCCGGTATCTTCCACCTCTACTGTCCTGCATCTTCTTTTGTGGCCGCAACGACTTAGCTTCCAGCTTAGGATTCCGATCAAGCCTTGGAGAATGGTGCAGGTTCCCACGGCGATTCCGATCAGTTCGACGCTGAGAAGTGCTGCGCTGGCCTTTGGGTACTTCGAGGAAGCTGTACGTAGTCTGTCAAAACGTATGTGGAAAAGTAGAGCTGCTGAACGAAACAAACTCACTGAGAATCTCGACACACAATGCAGATAATCCGGCTACAATCCCAACAATTCTCATCGCGAAAATCCCCCACATTGCCGCCGCTCTGTGTTTCTCCTTCCGGTTCAGCATTTGTCTCAGCAGCTGATCAACTGCATTTTCGAAGATCCCAGGTTCGCTTGAGTCGGACTCGAATTCGGGCTGACGCTCAAATTCGGCACACTGGTCGAAAGCATGGAAAGTCGAGTTGAACTGCCTCCGACGGAAGAGGTTGACCCAAGCAACGAGTTCAGGCTCAAACTCAAACTGCGATTTCGTTTCCGATTGTTCAGTTTCATTATGATAGAGAACTCAGCGGTTTACAATAAGATGATGCTTGGCTCGGCTTCACAGCGATATTTTGCTCTGAAAGAGACAATCCGAGAACAACAAAGTCAGAATCATGAGCAGCCGAGAACAACCAAGACTGGAGCCGGTCAAATGACTCGTTTTTTCCATTTGTTAATCGCACTGCGAAATACAGCGAATGACAGCCGAGGGAAACTTATCGAAAGTAATCAGTTTGTTGTCAGTAAAACAGTTTGCATCATTTTATTCTCCAAGGAGCTGATGCACGTGTTGCGTTGCATCAAAACACCGAACGTGAACTGTTAGATGACGTAACCGATGTCTACGTCTCCGCCAATATTTATCATACACTTCGGACTGCGCTTCACGTAAGCAAGTAGCGTAAAGGTGTATCACACATATTGGCGGAAACGTATGCTGCGCGGAGATTTGCGTTAGCCCTACAGTATTCCCTGTTAAAGTGAACACCTGTCCGTTCGGAAAAAAGCGTTCACGATTCGCAGGTGTTCACGATTCACAGGTCGGACCCCTAGGGGGTTGAAATTTTTCGAAGTGGGGGTCTTAGATAATACAAGGGGGCAGCTTTATTTCTTTGAGTACAGCAAGCTTCTGTTCAAGAGTAAGCTGAGTATTTTCAGATGGTGTATCGAGTTACGGCTTCGAAGTAGCGGGCTTTCTAAACTCGAATAAGGGACACGGTTCAGATCAGTTTTTGAGCTGTTTTTGATTAATTTTGTTTTTTGGAAACAGTGAGTGTTCACGTTCACAGGTGTAATTTTAATGGCTCGTTAGAAAAAAAGCGTTCACTGTTCACGTTTGGGAGGTGTTCACGATTCACAGGTTCCCCCCTTGTAAAATTTAGCTTGAACGCGCCGGTTAGTAAAAGAGCGTTCACGATTCGGAGGTGTTCACGATTCGCAGTGTTCACTTTAACAGGGAATACTGTATCTGCAATGTCCGTTCGTTCTTGCTTTGTTCTGCGGCTTGAAAAAACCGCTTTTTTTCTCTGGTGATGTCCCCTTCGGCTACATGGCAACGTATTGTGGATCGATCATCCATTACCAAAGGTGCCACCAATTCAGTGATACTCAATAAGAACCATTCTTCATCTTTTCATTCTTCACGCTTCATTCTACTGGTTGAAATGGCGCAGACAGTAAGCTACGCATCATTCTCATTCCAGTTTACTTGAAATGTTCATGTTCTGTTTCTAGCTGACGGAATCCCCAGATTTTGCTACACTGCAAAAAATTACATCATTCCTCGAATCCCATGGCTTTGACGACACCATAAAGCTGAACGATGTTGGATTGGTGAACCTGACTAAGAGACAGCTTGATCGTTTGTTTGTTCACGCTGCGGTTCGGTTCGGGGAAGACGAATATAAACCTCGCCCCCAAACTCATCTTCTCGTTCTGAAAACTCTCCTGAAGAATGGAGCGGATATCTCATCACTGTGGCGGTCCGACGATTTCAGTTACGGAGAAACACCGTTTGTGTTGATGTTTAATCGGTCTAAGACCACCAGTGTTGACGATATTGAATTCCTCACCAAGGAAAAGCATGCTCTATCAAATCTGCTGGAAGCTGAACTGGGGAGGTGTTTTTCATTTGCAATTTCTAACGAGAACGTTTTGCTTCTGCGAATATTGATTGACAACGGCGCCATCATGCCCAGTGATTGGGTTCTTTATGAATTGGACTGGATTTTTGAGTTTGGACTTTCCAACGCCATCGACAGAGTTGGACTGATTTTTGACCTTATGTTGGAAGGGAAAACGACAGTGGATCTGAAGAATATCACGCCATTGGAGGGATACACACCGGAAGTGCCGACAACAGTTCTTCAGTTACCGATTTGGTAAGTCTGTGTTTTTTACGTGAGGAAGCGTTGCAGGTTTATCTGAATGCATGACGATCTTCGGCAAACCAAGAACTAATGATCAACTTTTCAGTCGCGATCTTTGATTGAATTATTTCTTGTCTAGAAATGGCGGACACTTTGAGTTTTATTCATCAGATTCTATCTCATAGTGACTTTCTGAATTATGCGGAGACATGTCTGGATTATCTGGAAGCTTGGGGAAAAGAGTGGGATTTTCTTCTGGGTAAAGGTCACCTTTCGCCGCCACCGGAAGCCTTCAAATACGCACTTAGCAAGGGCGAACTCAGCTATGTATTTGGCGCCGTCTATCTTTGCCTTAGACGTGGAATCCAGCTAGAGTTTCCCGATATGCAAAGGGAGGATATATCAGAGATCGACTGGACTGACACCGATGATAGAACAAGACAGCTTGCAGTTTTACTTGAAGAGATGATTCATAGATCTGGATCTTTTTGTCCGCATTCGTTTTTGCTGGTACTCAACGAAATCAGTGGCGCTGGTCGAAAGTTTCCAAGCTTAAAAAGTATCTCCGTCGCTGCAATTCGGAAAGATTGGCTGGTTCCGGACAAGGAGGAAAGGTTCTCGACTTTAATTGTGGTTTTGCGAGACATCCCAGTTAAACCACGTCTGGTCCTTCCTCCGATAGTTTGGAATTTGATCCCCCCGGCACTGTGCGACGTGGTTTTGTTGAAGGATTTGCGGAAAGATGTTCCGAACATCTCGGAATATGATACTGATGATAGTGATGAGACTGATGATTGATTGATCATTTCAGAATTCTTATAGATGGGGCTGCCGATACTTCTCTGCTTTCGAGATTGCTCTCTTTTTGACTGTGCTGCAAGAATCGTTATTTGATCGAATTTCTCTCATTTATGTTTGCGTTTGTGAACTAACCGAATTTCGTGAGGGCGTAGTGCGCACGGATTATCCACACAGCGTAGGCAACTGTGGAGTTTAAACTCCAACAAATTTGTTGAAGGAGAGACTTATGTTAGCTAGTGATAAGTGTGAAGTGCTGATTTGAGATTGGTGTTGACCGTTCGTGTGGAAAGAGCCGTGTAATTCGTGTAGAGTACCCGGAAAGGTCTCGCATGTCAGAATGCCTCCTGTTGTTCATGGCTCACCGCCATTTCGGTGTTCTTTATCCAGAGCTGAATTTTAGGTGATCAGTTTTCGGAGAGGCGCTGTTAGTTCAAACAAATATTGAATGTCCACAACTTTGTGTATATCACTTACGGTGTCCCGTTTATTACGGAGTAAGGTGAAATAACTGAGAGTAGAGACACTCATTACCTGAACAACAGCTCGAACACTGTGGATTGAAGTTTCTGCGTGATTAAACATGAAAATCGCGGTCTACACCAGAAACCGACTCTTTTGTAGAATTCCAACGCTATGACAAACTTGGTAAAATTGACCCTGTCTCTTCTATGATTCTGGTTTTATTAAGGATTCGTTTAGTACGCAAGCTGAGGACGGCGCGCCGACTTTTCGGTGTTGGAATTTTCGGTGCCGCGTTTTCGGTGTGCAGTTTTCGGAGACGCGCTCTTTGGGTGCAACGAATTTTCGGTGTCGTGGAGACTTCGGTGTGTATCACTTTCGGTGTCTGGTTATTTCGGTGTGAGAAAATTACCGTAAATTCCATGATTCATGAAAGATAATTTTTTGCACGGAGTGAGGGCTACCAGCGGAAGGCAGGTTTGCTTGGGGTATGGACGAAATTTGTATAAATCCCTGGAATTCGAATCCTACGGGGGCTGCGCCTCCGTAACCCCCGCAAGGGGGGCTTCGCCCCCGAGCTCCCACTTTCAGGTTTACCCAAATCTAGTAGAACTCATAACTCGGAAAACAGTCCCCAAGCAAACTAGACTTCCAAGCCCTCACTCACTCCGTGGAAAAACGCATAATAAGCTGAATCAAAAAACATCCAAGCGTGTAAAAATGAGGTCGAGGTATGGCCCAAAACACCGCATTTTGGTCAGCCAGACTAACGCCGATGGGCTACGCACTCACCTGTGGGTTCATGTCATCTACACGAGGTGCTGAAGTCGAGGCATCTCGAAGAGTTTGAGCCACTTCATCGTGTTCAGCAGGAGCAGGTATGGCGGGTGCAGGTCGTGATGAAATGCGTCTTTCTACAGAACGAGCGAGGGCAAGCGCGTCATCTTCCGAGATTACCTTCATCAACGCTAGCTCGTTTTCATCTACAAATAAGAAAAACAATAAAATGAAGGACTGAAGAGCACAACTTCTTCGGAAAAAATTTGCAATTCAAATTCGAAAAATAATCATTTGCACGGCGGTTTCTGACTCCTTGGCCTTGGTCGAAGTTAATGTACATGAAGACTTTCATACTTGTGAGACTACTCATACAGCAGAAAACGCAACATAGCAAGTGTCAGTATACTGTAACTGTTGAGTTTTGAGCAAGCTCAAACGCAGAAGACTCACATTCTCCGTGCTCCATGAGGACGCACATATTCGGACCAAGTCCTTCGTCGAGGATGACCCACGCATTGGAGTCTGGGATTTTCCGAATTAATGACGAGGATACATATCGTATTCCTCTCGAGTTCGCAATACCTCCAGGTTGCGGAATATAGACGAGTGAGAACGATACCATTTCGACTCGCGGAATGAAGTTAGATATGGAATATTTCGCGTTTTCGGACGAAAGACTAGAACAAATTACTATGACGGAAACCACCGATGGAATCAAAGGGCAGCAGTCTGTTGTGAACACTGGAGTTACAAGACTATTGCAACCAATACAGAGTGAAGCAGGCCGACAGAAAAACAAGGCGCCGAGTGTCGCACTGGGCGTGTGAAAGTCGGCAACATCACACAAACTCAGTAATTGCAGAATCGCAGCGCAGGCGGTTGAGAATAGCGCAGTGCGGACATTAGATGGGCAGTTTTTAAAAACAGTTTCAGAACTAATACTAAGCATGGAATATCTGCAAATTCTCGGTAACTGTTGACAACGTGAAACTCTGAAGGTTCACTGGATCAGCTCATTAGTGATCGCAACTGCAAAATCATGCAGTGTCAGAAGCACAATTCTCAACATAGTTCTCGAAGCCCTGATGAATTTGGTGGCAAAACATTCTTAGTAGCCATCTCATTTCATTTGCAAACGCTTGTAATTTTATTTAACTTCAGAAGCTCTTCCCAGTTTTCCAACTTCGGTCTTCAAATTTCCGAACCTGCCAAATCCATGACAATCAACTTTCTGACTTGACCTGACACAAGAGATGCCAGCGTGGGACTTTATTTGAATGTCCGGGACTCCGGGTGACTGTCGCTTCTAGTGCTCGTTGTCCGCTTGGAAGATCACGTCAGTGACGGAAAAAGTTTATCTATCAATTGGCACGTTCCCACATTATGTTTATCAACTGGCTGATCTTTGTTATGTTCTACAGATGAGCGCGTATTGACCAACCTGAAGAACACTCTCTCAACTCGCAGTTCTCGCACAGTCGGCCTATGTATTACAGTTGAACTTAATGCATTCATCAGTCCCCTGATTGTCAAAATGCTCAGAACAAGGGCTACTTCTGTACCTATTCACAATCAAATCTGAAAACACGAAAACAAATTGGCCACCAAGATCCACCAACACTCAAAATAGAATAAGCCTGAAATTGTTATGCGTCGAAAACAATCCAAAGTCTCAATAAATTTCAACCATCCGTCTGTTGAAGACGCACGCGAACTTGAAAACGAACAAGAACGTGTGCTCGCGCTGTTCATGGATTGTGCTCACTGCTAGTGCTCAGTGTTCGAGCATTGTGTTGACGCTTTGTGCTCACATTGTTCAACTACAATGTATACTGTGTAGAAAGTAGAGCGGAAAACGGAACCTCCGCAAAAGCCACCACTGTTCATGTCTGATATCAAAGACAAAAGATGGCCGACACAATTAAACCATCAATCCAAAAACAAAGTGATCAAGAGCGACATTTGGCGTGTGAAAGGCGGCGCGATCAAACACATCACGTAGGAGGGAAGCGCAATCATCCGTGTTGGTCATTTAGCAGTTAGCACCCCTCTGAACACTACGTGACGAATGATGATACCAACTCCAGATAAACCAATGTGGGTGTTGGCTCTGTTCTGTATGAGCAGGAATGGAGGGCATCATGCAAACTCGGATTTAGAACCATAACATCGATCCGAATTGAATGGACCATGGTCATTCGCGTGAAGTCGACATCTGGAGCAGAGCATTCAGTTGTATAATAATCACCTTTCTATGGACGAGCCTAAAATTTTGCCGTTATAGCGGAATGTTATGTTGAATTATTATAACATGATATGACGGTCTCATTATGACATGTTAATCATGCTGAACTACAGTATTAGGATTGTTATAC
>JAQIWT010001363.1:0-11088 GCA_034696485.1 Isohypsibius dastychi | reverse complement strand
CGTTCCTGTTTTGCTTGTTTCTCTCACTGACCTGTTGCGCCTTTTTGGATGGAGCATTCACTCCTGGAATCTGGAAACTAAGTGGGATTTTGCAGCAAATATATGTGGTGAGTCTTTAAATGAACAGCCTTCTTTGGCCAAAAACCTCAGACATTTTTTTGTTGCAACAGTTGAGTTTTGTTTTTGATGAACTTCCGGCTTACGAGGTTACATCCTAATTAGGACATTGTCGACTTTTTTCCTTGGCAAGCTCGTGCTAACTGCTAATGTACCTTGGGTTTTTTGACATCTTCGACATCTCTTGATCTTGAAAATTAAGCGGTCACAGGTAGACAGATTCAAATTTGCGTTATGAAGTTCGTTGACTTTAACGCTTGCAAAATCCCACACCTTTTTTACCATGATTCATTCTGCGTATATTTTCCGTTTTTCTGTAACGATTTCTTGTGGATGTTCAAAAAGAAGACTGGTTCCCGGAAATTTGGTTGCTGTGAGGTATTAATCTTCAGCTGTTTCTCGTATTATATAGATGTCAGTGTAATTAATGAATGTGACAAACAATCTGCGATTATTTTCTTGGCGTCTTTATTTATAGCCTTCTCATTTACCTCATCAGCTTTCAGCCTATGATACTTTCTGAGTGAAGTCTGAGAGTCGCATTTCCGGCTTGCCGATTCTTCAGTTTCTCTATTTATGGATTGTATGGCCAGAGGTCGCTGTCATAGTTTGACACAGAATATTGTTCTCTATGTGTTTTGGCATGACATTACGAGCTGCTACGTCGTATGTCAAGTGGGCGAAGTTGCTCATAATATTCGAATGATTTGAGCTTTTTTTATTAGTTAACTTGAAAAAATAAGTTATTATTGAAACAACGCAATTTCCCTTCTCATATTCGGATTGTTAGCTGGTTTAGTTCCACGAAGTTTTTGGATTTTTAATAATTTTACCGGAAAGACAGTTTTTCGCAAATATTGTGTGTTCGGGAGCTAGCTGTTTGTTGTGGTAAACTTGTGACAATTAGAAATTCGCATCAGCGGATTGCACCTCTTCGCTACAGCGAGTTTGAATGCCAAGCTCTGTTTATTTCGCCGTGATTAGCTCAAGCTGTTTTTTACACTTCGCTACGTTTCTTTTGCTGATGTATAGATAACTTGGTGTTGTATTTATAACTTCATCTGTCTTCTGAAGAAGTCTTCTGTCATGTCAGCAGCTACTGTCAGCTCGTAGAATTCACTGCTTCCTTCGTCACAATTTTTCTTATCAACTACTTTGAGTACGTACCGGAAGCCAGCAGCTTTTTTGTACCTAGTGTCAGCTCGTGCGGTTTTGGATTAAAATAACCTGGTACGTTGCATCAGTGTTCATACTTTCGTTTCGCGGCTTGACTTCCGCCATGTTTTTTTGTTTGGAAATAATTGCGGCTAGTCTGACCATCTGCATGACAGCGCTAGGAGCCATCTTTCTTTTTAAATAAAAGTGTCTCGTGAAGATGGCCAAGTCGACTTTCTTTATATTTTAATTGCTGGTTTGTGGTTTATATTTTTGGGTAATTAGAGAGCCAGGAAGCGTGTAATTATTGGGTTTCGATATTTATCGTCTTTATAGCCGAGCTTGATTCACCTAAAAACGTCAGATTTCGGTTCGTATTTTTTTCGGTGTAAGCCGGCATTTGGACATTTGTCTTCATTAGTGAAAGATGTGGTGTCGCTTTGTTACTTGATCAGGTCATCCGTGACGACGACAGTTTTAACCGGTTTATCGGCATTCAGCCTATTTCGAACCAATAAGTGGATTATTCTTGGATAATGCGTTTATTTTTTTTTATCTAAAATTGTGAATTTGGTGTTGTTTTGAAAATTATAACCGCAATTTGATTACGTTTTTTATCAAGTGAGCGCGTTTACTGGTTGACCCCAGGTATTGTTTTTTTTATTCGGTTGTGGCAACTTTTGTTTGTCCCATTATATGGCAGTGATTATGAGTTGTCCTACCGGTGAGTCGGACCATGATGAACCAGGCAAATCACTTTTTACGATTGATGGTCATCAAGTTTTACCTGTTTCAGCAGCATTTGTAATAATAGCCCCATCGAATCGTATTGACAATGAGGTTACGGGTAAAGGCGATAAGTTACGAAGGCGGGGTTTTAATTTTCTCTAGCGTAGTTGAAACTGCTGGATATACCATCTCGCCAGAAGCAAATAATTTTGGTGTGTGGTTGGGCCATTTACATACTTTTGACTGAGAGCCTTGGAGAATCGCTGTGTGTGAATGGAATGTGTAATTTTGGACCTGCGAATTTGGCTTTTAGGACTACCAGCTGTTTTGTGACAAACTTATTTCTGGCTGCTCCGCATGGATATTTTGGAGTTTGGTTTTGTGTAAGTGAAAACTAATCAGTTCAACGTCCGGATGCATTTACGGCCAGATGCGCCACATTACCGTAGATCGTATGAAAGAAACTGCGAATTTTGGAGGAATTTCCGTCGCGTGCGAACGATCCATTTTTCAAACTCGCTCCTGTTGCAGTGACTTTTTTAATCGCGTTCTTTCTGGAATATCGCTTTATCATCAGAAAGGCGCTGTCGATTCACTGACGTTTTATTTGAAAGCGGAATTGCGGACTTTGATAGATCTGTTCGTTGTGAATTTTTTTGTTCCATTCCGTATATATTCGGTACGTGGTTGAATTTTTTTCTCATACGAATTTTCAGAATGAGGAATATTTTGGATTTTCCTCGAAATTCAACTTGAGAATTCCGTGTGAAGGGAAAATGGCCTTGTGTTAACGAGATTCACTGAGTAGGATAACTGAATTTGTTTATTTGGTATTCATGAAATATTGTCAGTTGCTCTTGCTTTTTTGCGTCTGATTGCTTGCCTCGACTTTATTTGAAATTTGAAAGTGAAGAGCTCCTTGTTCTGGTTGAGTGCTTTACTAATTGCACACTGAATATTTCGATGGTAACGCATGATTGCTGCAGTACAAGATGCATGTAGGATGTTGTGTTAGTTATTACCGAGGTTGGGCGTTTCGGAATTTGGTCATCAGAGGAGCATTTATTCCGGATGCTGGTGTTTGTTTATATTATTGATAACCCCAGATGATTTGGAGTTAAACTACCGTTGCAGACCAGATGCCATGAAAGCATTTTTATTCACTGACCTTCTCTCGTGCCTTTTGGCGATATGTGTGGTCAGTTGCAGCATCCGAGCATGATATGTTTCGGTGGGTGAAGTCAGCCGGAAACCATTGCTTAATCGTGACCAAATGCGCCAATTTCGTGGTGCATCTGATTTCTGCGCGAATGAGTGGCTTCATGGTCATTCTGTTTTTCCCATGTCCTTTAATGGGAGAAAGCTTTTGAATAACATTTTAATTTTCTCTACTTAGTTGGACGTTGTCAAATGTTTTTAAATGTTTTCGAAATATTATCTGAACTCGTGTTGTTGTTTTCTGCTTTGTAATTGTGCCTTGTTCTGGTTTTGAAATTGCGATGAATATTTACGAGTTGCAGTTTTTGAGGGACGGGCAGCTGATGTTAATTAGGTGGGGCGCACGCATTGATTATCACATTTTCGGAATCGGCATTATATTGCGGTGCCAGGCAGTAAAAGGCGACGTGATCTGCGACAGACAGAAGTCACTTGAAACAGATGGGGGTAGTTAGCGGATTATAGATCAGAAACAATAGCTGACTATTCGGGATAATGGAGGCGTGCGTCCATTTTGTACTTGGATGACCATTTCCATCCGGAAGAGGGAAGAAAGAAGAATGAAACAAGACAACTTTTTACTCACATTCACCACTCCCCCCACTTTATGGCGGATGCACTTTGAAATACTCTTTAATAATGAAATAGTTGACCTCTGGTCAGCCTTGATGAAATTGGTTTGGAGTGGTTGTTTGCCAGAGCTTTGTGTTTGACCATTCCGCAAATGCCTATTCAAGAAGTTGAGGTTGGAAAGCTGGCCGAATTTCATTTCGGACGTAACTTTTATTTTTGATGCGCTTTTATCTGCTGGAAATGAAAAGATGATCTGGATGTTGATGTTCTATAATCGATGATGTATTTTAATATTTATTCGTCCTGGTTTACTTTTTTCATCTGAAGTGTAAACTCCGACACCTCTGGTCTGTTTTAATGGATGGGCTTATCGTTTGACTAGTAAGTTTATTCTTGAGATTTATTATATTATTCCGAAGATAAGGATTGGTTTGATAAGCTTGGATGAACTTTGAGGTTGGTTTAACCATCTGAACATTATTATTTCCTACGGATTTGATTGCGTCATTTATTTTCGCCTTTGTTGGATTTATTTTTGGACCGTTTTTTCTTCACGCAGCCATTTTTCTTGTACTTGTGAGTGTGAAATTTAATCTGGCATAAAAGAGAAGGTATCGGGTTATTCGGTCTCATCAGGTGGTCCACGTTTAAAAGTGATTTCTCCAAAGCACATGATTCTTTGATTTACTCACTTGGAACTCTCTGAATGTTGCTGTTTGAATGTTCATGGACAGTCCACTCATACCCAAGACCATGTAGCGTGAGAAATGACTGATCGTTCTTTAGCCTTGTCTTCTCACTCTTCATCTCGTAATTCTCGTGTTTTTCGACGCTGCGGTGCATATTTTTTTCAGTCAACCAGATCGCGTATGAAATTTTGAATTTGTGTTCGCCGGGATTTGTTTTTGTTTTATTTTGACGAGGAGGAGGACATGAGATTTTTACGAAAGCGTAGGTGAAATTAATTTCTTATGCAATGTGAATATATTGATCCGAGTTCGATGCCAGGATTCTTTTCAGCGATTATTATCTTATCCAGTTTGAAACAAGTTTGCGAGTTATTACGAGCCATTCTTTTCTGGGCAGATTATTTTCCTACCCGAACTTCTCGAACAGATACACCAATTGTCTATTTGAATAGAAAGCCAACATATGTAATGTTTTTGCTCGTGACCTGTTTTTGTATGCGTCTGATCAAAGATGTATCACTTGGCCTACTTTCGCTCCGCTAATGTGTTGAATTTGCCAATCTGACCGTAAAGAGCGGCTACTTATTTGGTGTGGATGGGTTGTTTGTATGAAATTTAATAACGATAAAATGACCTGAACGGCTTCTGGATTTTTGATTGGAGGCATTAAATTTTCGAGCCATTTTTGAACTCTTGTAATCATTCCACAACGGTTGAAGACTATTGCTGCAGGGTCCGGCGCATTTTGAGCGGTGCACCAGCACCTATGTCAATATTGCTGGAGAAAAGACTATTTTCGTATCATGACTGAGCTGAGGGGGCAGGTTATATTCTGACTGCTACGGAATTTTATTCTAGATCAAGAAATTGCGATTCATGAATCGGGTTCTGTTTGGTGGTCGTATTTGCTGGCGTTTGGCGTTATTATTCTTTTGATTGATCTGGAATCAATATAAGGGAAAATATTTTGTGAACTTGGTGTCCTGTGGAGAATATCAGTTGGATTTTGCGTGACCGCTTGGGGAGTTTAAGTTGGAATGTTAAGATTGATGGTCAGCGATTCCGCTGGTGAGTTTCCAGTTTGCTAAGTGTGATTTTCTAATCAATCTTTTACCAAAGGTGCACATGGGAAATAAAAGATAAGAGCTCAGACGTGCCATTTCTTGAGATTTCTCATGGTGCTTTATCCGAATTTAATTCATTTATTTCCACACCAATTTTTTGTACGGTTTTTATGATAAACTTTATGAACTTTTTGACTTGATTTGTTGAGCTAGATGATCGTTGGTGTGATATTTGATATAGCCGCCGTTTGGACTGCAAATGGCTTTGGCGGCTTTGAGTGGTCTCTGGTGGGGCATTTCAACGTTGATCGCCATTCGTCTGCTCTGGGTGTTTAATGTCTAATTTTGGATGTGCGTTTTGCGGTGAGGAGATTTTTGTTTGTTGGAGGGTTGTAAAGAGAATATTAGTCTGTGCGTTGATGTGATCGTTGGCAATGTCCACTTGTTCGCGACTGCTCACCCTTGACCGCTCTTCAACCATATTGGATATGGATTTTCTTTAACTGCTACAGTTTTCTTGCTTGTTTGTAACATCTGATTATGATTTTCGAGTTGGATGGATTTTTAATTAAAAACTGCGATTCGAGATCGAGTGGAATTTTGTGAAAAGATTGCCATAATTGAAACGTGATGTATGGAATAAATAGCTTGACCCAAGAACTTGAAGATGAAGAGATGGATGATGAGAGTGAAGAGGGGAGAATGCATGGGAACGGAATAACGTCCAAGCAGTAGCTCGAATTTCACACCTATTCTTCGTTAGGCTTCATTTTACTTATTCTTCTCTTCTATTCTTGCAGGTGCTTGCGATAAAGGAATGAATCAGTGAAATTGATCCTTCCTGCCCTTCATTGTTTTGGGCTTTAGTGGGCTAATTGATCGGGATTATTAATCATGTCGGCAACGGTTGTCGATCCCAACTTTTACTACCAGCCCATGCGACCGGAAATGCCGTCATCCGCGACGAAGAATATTGCCGTCGTTACCACATCGGCACAAATGCAGCAGCAGAGAACGGGCTCGTATAATGATGCCCCTCAAATGAACTATAAGGAAGCGTATATTAGAAGTCCGAAAAATCAGCAGCGCCAGTTGACGGCAGTTGTTCGACCGGTTTATGACGATCGCACACCGGAAAACAAAGGCGCTCCTCGCAAATTCGCCGAAGCGGAAATCATCACCAATCCACTGGCCAGGCGCCATTATTTCCGAAGTGTCAGCAGTCTGGATGTTTCGATGGAGGAAGATGATACCCCCAAGCCGACTTTGCTCAAGGAATTTGGCGGAAGTGCCTCATCGATTGATTTTAGCAAATCGGGTAGGAAAAACTCGTTTTAATGGTTTTCGTGTTTTTTCAGTTTTTTGGTTTTTTATCAAGTTGGAGGGAATATAAGAATGATTTTGGACCAGCTCCGTCATGGACGATCTGGGAAATCTGTCAATAACAGCACCAACTCGCTGTCGTCTTTGCAAAATTCTGACGGAAGTGGTAGTGGATCTGGAATCTTATGCAATCCGAAATCAAAAGGCAAACTGGCGAAAGAGAAGCCGAAGAAGGGATCGATCCGTTCTCGTCCGTCAATTTTCCGTAAAATGCGAGGGAACAGTACGGACAACGAGCCATCTGGAACTTATGCGGAAAATGACGCAGTTTCCAGTGCTGAATTATCTGACGGCGATCAAGTTCGACGGAAGATTTTTGCGCATTACGACACCCAGAGCCTGCTGACAAAATTAGTGCCATCAAAAGATGCTCACACTCTTACATCGCGACGAAATACGACAACTGGCGCATCCGCGGCAAATCATGCAACTAGGTGCGTTTTGCCAACCAGCTCGGATGCCAATAATGGTGATCATTTAGATGAGGGTGATGGTCGAGGTGAGAAGTGGATCATTGGGCGTTTTTTGGTCTGTACTTAATTATCATTTTCTGCAGCTAATCAGTTATTACTGAGCTGTCCGTATTTCCGTAATGAAATCTCCGCAAAAGATTGCTCGCCGTCAATATCCCCAGCATCCGATTACAGCGTGATCCAATTGCGCCGACCTCAAGGCCGAACTACGAACCCCGCCGCATTCCGATCTCACCAGGGCTCCCTGGTGCTGGAGGAGGATAAAGTCAATCAGAATGGAAGATGTGCGCATCAGGTTCAACCGAAATTTGATCACGTCGATAATGGAGCCTTTTATTATCGACTGTATTTTCACGGAGAGGAGCATTCAAACTATTTTGGAATCGATGAGAAACTCGGCCCGGTTGCCATCAGCCTTAAAAAGGAGACCATTTCCGATGCGAATAGTCGACTTCTATATCGGATCATTGTTCGAACGAGTGAAGTGAGTTGTTTGTGCTTTTTTATTTGTGTCTATTTTGGATTTTAAAATGGCGGTTTTTTACAGCTTTGCCTACTTCGAGGAGCAGTTTTGCAAGATGCGCTGCCTCGCGTGACTAAATATGGCCTGAAACCGAAGGATATCGTGGAATGTCTGGTGCCGGAAGTGCAGACTTCTTGTTTGAAGATGGCTCTACCCGAATTGAAAACAGAGGAGCAGCTGTTGAAACTTGATGAACAAGCGGTAATTGTCCGACTTGCAACTGTTTTATGGATCGACGAAAATAACTATGGATCGTTTTTTGCATCAGGTCACAAAACATTACAAAGTCGGAATTATGTACTGCAAAGCTGGTCAGTGTACGGAAGAGGAGATGTATAACAACGGTAAATATTCTTACTTCGCTTTTTCCAATTTGTATTTAATTTGTTATTAATTTATTCATTATTTATTTATTATTTGTTTCATTTATTTATTTCATTTATTCATTTATTTATTTATTTATTTTTTGTTTAGTTTTTATTTACTTATTTTATTTAATTTGTATTTCCTTTTAATTTGTTTTCTTAACAGAGGTTTCCGGTCCAGCGTTGGATGAATTTTTGGACTTGCTTGGACAACGTGTTCGTGTCAAGAGTTTCGATAAATATCGAGGAGGTCTCGACAATAAATGTAAGTGCTTCAACTCTGCCGAATTATTCAAATTGCTAATCGATTTTATTCTCAGCGGACTCGACTGGGCTTTATTCGCTCTATGCGAATTTCCATGATATGGAGATTATGTTCCATGTGAGTTGTGCTTTTTTAACCAGCTGGTTGGAGCACATTGACAGTTGTTTGGTCGGTTTTTTGAATGTTGACAATTATGTTTCAGGTTTCAACAATGTTGCCTTACACACCCAGTAACCGGCAGCAGGTTTGTTGTGACAGATTTTATTATGCGCATGTTTAACTGGTTGTATGCTTCCAGCTTCTGCGTAAACGACATATTGGCAACGATATTGTCACGATTGTCTTCCAAGAACCTGGCGCCCTACCCTTCTCTCCAAAAACAATCAGATCTCACTTTCAACATGTCTTCATTGTCGTTCAAGCTGTCAATCCAAACACCGACCGAACGCAGTACATGTAAGACATTCTCATGACCTTTTCATATTCCGAGACGAAAAATAAAAAAAAAATAAAAAAATGGAAAATAAATTTTTTAATAATCATTAAAATGATCAAAATTAGTAAAATAATATTGATTTCAGGGTGTCGATTTCGCGCTCACGGGATGTCCCTTCATTCGGTCCACCTCTCCCCGAATCGATATTGTTCAAGAAATCTGATGAATTTGTCGACTTTATCCTGACTAAAGGTAAATCGTTGGTGTTAGGTTTTGAATGTTGGGAATGAATGTTTTGTTCGTAGTAATCAATGCGGAAAATGCTGCTCATAAATCTGACAAGTTTGTTGCACTCGCAACTCGCACACGACAGGAGTATTTGAAAGATTTGGCGCACAATTATGTTTCAAACTCTGGAATGGAATCTGGCTTTGGTAAAATGAGTAAGTTTGAGCTTACAGTAAACTTCCGCTATGTGAATAACTCGCTATCTGAATAATCTAAACTCGTGTCGTCGAACTGACGTATGGGCCACTTTAAGTGGAGGGTCCGGCATTGTGCTAAACGGGGGGATTTTTGCTATCTGAATAATGGACCCCTTTCTTGTAGACTGACTCATCCAACACTGCATTGTTGTGGTTTCTAAATTTCTGATTCTCGAGCTTCTTTTCGTTTTTCTTTGACTTGTAGCAATGAATTTGGGACTGAACAGCCGTCGGTTTCGAGAATAATCATGAAGAGAAAAGAAACTGAAGCTGCATGAAGCCCGGGAATCGTCGACCAGCAGAGGGAAAAACAGCATGCTGCTGCTTTTCACTTTTCTGAGTCTGATGCTAAAGAACCTCTGAAAACTGGTTTCCGTGAATAAAATCTACGCTGGAATACTCTTTCTAAGCTTTTTTCTGCCGGAAACTAAAAGGTCATCTCTTGGATTTCTTGACGTCACATGCCTCCTCTACCTGCATAATGTTGTGGTTTCACCCGCTATGTGAATTGCCAAACCTTATTCACATAGCGGAAGTTTACTGTACTTCATATCTTGGCTTCAGTTTTAATGTTGTTTTTTCAGCCATGTTTTCGTTTGCGGCGAAAAAGAAAGACAAGGCTGTGATGAATTTTCATTGTGATTCGAAAATTCGTGGCGCACTTTCGTGGAACATTAAGGTGAGTTTTTTTAATCCGAAAGCAAAATGGAAGAAGTTTTCGTTATGACTAAATCGGATTTTATTTAGGCTAAAGACTTCGATCCATTTGCTGCTGAGCCGATAGATGGAAAGGTCATCCTGGGAATATCAGCAAGCTTCTTTGTTTTGTTGGATATGACTTCTGGAGCGGTTTTGAAGATCGTTCCGAATTCCAATATAATGGCATGGAAAAGCCAAGAAGAAAGGTAGCTTGAAATACGGTTATTTTTGTTTAGGCTTGACTTTGATCATTAGCTGTTTTTTTTAGCCTGACGATATATTATCACATGGGAGATGCGGTGCAGATAATTTGTGAATCAGCCGAAGATTGGAAAGAAATAAGTCAGAGGCTTAAAGCTGTCACTCCTGGGATCGAGGTAATTAAACAGTGATTTCTGAATCGAGAATTTTGAAATTTGTAATTTAGTAAGCTGTTTAAACTAAATTGTAATTCTAAATATTTTTTAAGGAAACGTTTTCTACAAATATTCCTTCTCTAAATGTACAATTTTGACATTTTAATTTGGTAAGTTTTCTAAATTCTCGTCTTAAATATTTCTCAAGGAGATGTTTTTTAAAAAAATTAAAAAATATGTTTTTAAAAAATATTTAAAAATATTGCTCTAACAAGTAAACTCCTCCCGTTCGCGTTTTTCCAGTCCGTAACACAATAAAGAAATGGATAGAGAAGATCATGGGGAAAAATTAGAATTTGAGAAAATATTCGGAAATGGGACGGGTGATTAAATATGAATTTTTGAAAACCTGCTATTTTTGGGGGCTGTGACGTGTTTTACGTCATCGCACTTTGGACTCCCGAACAATGGCTGGTGTGGTGACGTAAAACACGTCACAGCCCCAAAAATAGCACGTTTTCAAAAATTCATATTTCATCACCCGTCCCATTTCCGAAT
>JAQIWT010001362.1:0-11095 GCA_034696485.1 Isohypsibius dastychi | reverse complement strand
TTTGGTATACGCCGAAACATTCGAGGAATTAACAGAGCGGACTAAACGGGTCCTGAGTAGATTGAGAGACGCGAGACTAACTATAAAAATAAAGAAATGCGTTTTCGCACAGCGCGAAATATTCTTTTTGGGACATTTAGTTGACAAAAACGGGATTAGAATGGATCCCGAGAAAGTGAAGGCGATGAAAGACTTCCCTAGACCAACCACGCTACGAAATGTACAGGAATTCATAGGTATATGCACTTATTATAGAAAGTTCATCGAGAATTTCGCGGCGCTAGCAAAACCGCTCACAGACCTGAACAGAGATCTGAAGAAGTTTAGATGGGGTGAAAAAGAAGAGGCAGCTTTTCAGAAACTGAAAAGAGAAATGTGTGACCAAGGAGAAAAACGAGTACTCGCACGTTTTGACCCAGAATTGAGAACGGAGGTAAGGTGCGACGCTAGCAGAGAAGGAATAGGAGCATTACTGGTGCAACAGCATGAAAACGGTTGGAAACCGGTGGCGTACATGTCGCGAAAACTAAATGTAGTCCAGGCAGGAAAATGGTCCGTACCAGAACTAGAGTTATGGGCAGTAGTAGCTGCTTTGCAGAATTTCAGGAGCTACCTAGAGGCGATAATACCACCGAACAAGTTCACAATAGTGACGGACCAACAGTCATTAGTATCGTTGAAGAACATGAAACACCCAGGAATTAGACAGGCAAGATGGCAGCTTTTCTTAGACCAATTTGAATTTGTTGTAATACATAAACCGGGTCACCTGAACAAAGATGCAGACGCGTTGTCGAGAAACCCAGTAGACGAACCACTGCCGGTAGGCGAAGAAGACGTGGCGGAACTGAGGAACTTTAGGAAAAAGGCGCATGAGGAAACGGGTCTATTTCTGTACAACGAGGACCTGGTCTACAATAGGGAACACTGGACGGTAGTGGAAAAACGTACGGCTGAAATCACTTCCAAACAAATGGGCGAAATAATACGTAAAACCAAGAGAAGAACTGATGGTAAGAACTACAAGAATCAGGAAACATTCTTGGAAGACATGTTCAGCGGTAACGTGGACGAAGAAATAGAAGAAGGAATGATTACAATCCTGAAAGACCTAACAGAAGAAGAAATGCTAGCCGAGATGTCGAACGAAATATTTAACGACGCTAAGAAAGAGGAAATTCTGAGCAGGGTTAAACGGGAAATAAAAGATGCTGAAGAAGCGAATAATTATCTCAGCGAGGTGATGGAATCAACAAATGTGGAAGTACACAAACTCCTGACGGAAGAGCAAAAAGAGGACGAGTACGTCTGCAAGCCGGAAGACTGGAAAGAGTCTTACATCGGGGAACTTCCAGAGGAGGAATCGGAAGAAGAGATAGACCAACTAGCCGAGGACGACCCTGATTGGGCAGACAAAGTCAAGGAACTGAAGGATAAAAAGAAGAGAAAGGATAACAAGAAACCTGCGAAAGTAGTTAGGAGGAAACACTTTATGCCATGGGATAGACCGCCTGACAAGGAAATAGAACCTGCTGTGGAACCAAGAATAGAGGAACAAGACGGCATCAAGTACCTGTACATATTGGCCGATAATAAGTTCGGTTACAATAACTGGCGTGAGGCTCAGAGAGATGACCCGGCCTCGGCTAGAATGATATACCTATTAGAAGAATCTAGCCCAGACCCGAAACCAACGGAGGCGGAGAAAGCAAAAAGAAGAAACTTCACATTAATCGATGGGATACTATGCCGCATAAGGAGACACGAGGATCAAGAAAGGAAAATGGTGTACGTACCAGCTAAGTTAAGGAAATCGTTTATGCATGACATACACGACTCTAAAATAGGGGGACATCAAGGGATTTGGCAAACCGCCTTAACAGTCAGGGACAGAGCTTGGTGGCCGACAATGGTGTCGGACGTAGTAAAATATGTCCAATCGTGTGATTTGTGCCAGAGGAAGAAAAGCCCAAAAATACTACCTGGAGGAAAGCTCCAACAACATACACCGGCGAAAAGAAAATTCCAGCATTGGCACTTAGACGCGTGCGGAGAGTTCGTACCATCGAACCGAGGAAAGAAATACATTCTGGTAGCAGTGTGCGCATTCTCGAAGACAATGGTAATTAAAGCTGTGAAAAAACTGGACGCAATAACAACAGCGGAATTCATAATGAGGAATATAATCACGCAGTACGGAGTGCCCGAATTTATAACAACGGATAACGGTTCCAACTTTAAGAACGAGATGATGACGGATTTGTTCAAGTGGTTGGGTCTGAAACATATTAAAATCTCACCTATGCACCCCCAAGGAAATGGACAAGTCGAAAGATACATGCAAGAAGTCAAGAACTACCTTGCAAACCAGATAAGAAGAGACCAGGGTGATTGGTGTGAATACGTTCCGTGGATGGCTTTCCATCATAATATAAAGAAAAACAGAACAACGAACTATTCGCCATTCAGGATTAATTTCGGGATGGAAGCAACTCTTCCGATCGATATTTGTATGGGACAACTAGACAAGAAAGGGGAGATAGTAGAAGATTACGATATGTACGTACAGAACCAGCAGAGACTATATAACACCATGATGGAAGAAGTATTCACGAGAATACATTTCTCCCACGAGAAATCGAGGGACTCTCACAACGAAAAACACAGAAACGTCGAGTTTAAACCAGGTGACCAGGTTTTGTTATTGAGACAACAACCACACAAAGGCGAGAGCCCAAAATTAGCATATAAGTGGTTGGGACAGTTTACGGTTGCACAACCAACAAGTAAGGTTTCTTACGAAGTATACTGGAAAGACAACGGTGGAAAGAAAACTATCAAACATGTCCACGTTAACCAGATGAAAATGTACTACCCGAGAGATGACACTTTGGGAGAAGACAAAACGGTTCAGACAAGACAACGCACGAAAGAAAAGGCTAGCGAAGTGCAGAACGAGGAGCCCTCGGCAGAAAAACAACCGAAGAACGCGAAGGGAGTCGAATATAACGGTACGTGTGAGGGAAACCCCGAAGAGATAGATTTACCGATGAAAGTCAGGGATTTCTTAGAACCAGAACTCCCACAGGACCACCCATTGATTTCAGCAAAGCGAACAGGACAGAGAAAAAGAAGTCTGACATTGACAAGCGATTTCAAAAAGAAGAAAAGCGAACCAGACGATCTGACAGGACTGAACGAATTACTGCGAGATGTACCATTGGAAGGCGAGAAAACAAACCCAGAACATGTCCTGACTCGAGCTAGGGCGAGGAAGATTCGAGAAAAACTAAATCCAAATGGCAGTAACAAGAAATGAATTGAAGCCAAGCAGAAAATGGCGGAAAACCCAACGGCGCACCAACGGGTATTGTAATATCGGATGGGGCGAGGAATGGGCCAAAAGCATGGAAACATGCATGGGTGGGGTGATCGGAACAGAAGGCAGTCGACGCAGGCAGGGGAAAAATCCCACGGTCATTGCACTGACCGGGGCGCAAACGGCAAGGCGAGACGAGACGAGCCAGCTTCAGAAATCAGTCGTTCAGTTTCGTCAGTTCGGATTTTCAAGCTCTCGAGTTTCCCAGTTTATGTCGGAGATTAATCCTAGCGGACTTGATCTCGCAGCTTTGAATATTAAGGATACGTGTGTGCATTATTTGGGAGAAATCGGTTGGACCACCGTAGAACGCAGGAAGAATAATCAGGTAAGGGAAATTATCAGGAAATATGCTAAACCGAATCCGGGAAGTGAAATCAGCCCATATCCGAAGTTGAAATGTAATTTCAACTTCGGAATAAAATCAGGAACAGGCAGGGAATGCGGGGAAGAGAGTTTTGGACCCGGGGAGGCTGGAAAAAGTCAGGGAACTGGTGAAAGGTCGCTGAGGTCCTCGTGGGTTCCCGTACCGGGCTGGGCCAAAGTCAGCCCAAATCCGAAGTTGAAATCATATTTCAACTTCGGAATAGTAATTCTGGTTCTGGGAATAATGGGAGAGAAGTTGGTGGGGCGATTTCAACATCCAACCCGGACAGAAGAGAGAAATCAAGCAGGGCAGGCCAAAATCAGCCCAAATCCGAAGTTGAAATGTAATTTCAACTTCGGATTGTTTATAACAACGGGGAAGATTTTTTGGTTAGAAGGAATGGCCACGAAAATCATGGCAGACATAGGAGAAAAGCTTTGGCGCTACAGAATGACCTTTGTGCGAAATCTCAGATTTATGACCTTGTTGACGAAACGTTTGTGTTCACAGAACCCAAGCAAGATGGCAGCCCCGAACGATCAAGATTTATTCCAAGGAATGGTGAACAACCTGAACGTCAAGGCAGCGGCACCAGTCGTCAAACGTCAGCGAGTTGCAAACCAGTTGCCAGCGAATTTGCCTTTGCCATCTACTTCCGGTCCTCGTGGTTATGTTATTCCCCGACTTCCAGCAACAATCACTAATCCAGGTGCCATGATCGCGTTGACCCAGGCAGAGCTGGAGGCGAAGCTGAACACCGCCAAGCAAGAGGGAATGAAAATTGGATTCGAAAAGGGCGCAAAGGATTATTATTATTCGTCGAAAAAGAACGAATTCATTCAGATTGTGCGAGGAGAACCAGCTTGCGCCCGAAACTTCTCACCGGAAGGGACTGAGGACGAATGTATTGCAGCACGCCAGCAGCAGGCCGGCTGGTACTACGCTCAGTCCATGATTCTTCAAGAAGATGTTAGAAACGCTCTGGAAAGGAAAGCCATTCTTCAACGTGAGAACCAAATTGCCCTGCATAACAATGTCTTTCCCACGATCGCGGAAGGAGGGATTGTTGGCGTTGACTACAGCCAAGTACCAGCCGACGTGGAGGGGGAACATCCTCAACAAACTTTGGCCAAAGTTATCGCCTGGATGTCGAACGCAAAGCACGTGTGGTTGGAAGACGTGGAGGGGATCATCATCCCAGGTAAGCAAACGGGTTTTGGGAGGCAGGGTTTTGGATTTCGGAAATTAAGTTTCATCTCATCAGAAAGGATTATGACAATCAACTTGCTGAGATTGGGTTTTGCAGAGCTAAACGACGGAAGAGCGTACCGCGCGTATTTTATGGAACGGGATGTTCTGTTCCCGATTGGAATCGAGGAAAGGAATGGCATTCCAATTATGCGGAGCACCGGGAAGTCCTGTAGCCTTCAAGAATGTCGAAAGTTCGACGCGTGGTTGAGGGAAACCGGAGAATACGTGGACAACCAGAAACGGCTAAGACAGCTGTCGTGGGATACCCAGGAGCGCCAAAAAGGTCCGGAGTTCGCCCTAGCCGCAAAAGATAATCGGAACGAGTCGGAGGAACAGGCAGAACGACGGATCTGGGACGAAAAGGGACAAGGAAAAGTCAGCGACCTCGCCTGGTACGCCTTTTATCATTTCAAGTTGGTGGGATCGCCGTTCGACAAGATGACTGCGGAAATCCGGATTCAAGTCAAAGGAATGCTGGAGGCGAAGGAAATGGCTGGTGGGCACACGAAGCGTAAGTCCTTGGGGTTTGGGATATTAAACTTTCAAAAATTAAAAGCCGACAATTGGAGTTTTGGATTTTGTACATTAACATTCGAAAATTCTGAACCGGAAGTGACAACGAAAACGGTTTGGTCTACAATTGATTATTTTCCAGGCATGTCGACAGACTCGGGTTTCGACATGTTTCCGATTCCGGAAGGATTCTCAGGAATGGACGAGAATGCTCAAGCGAAAGCATTCTGCAAGACCATTTCGGACGCGCTAATCGACCGTTATTCACTGACCGACCGCGACAATATGCTGGACAGATTTTTCCGCATCGGATCACGTCGTCGTGCCCAAGCAGCCTCGTGGGGGGATTACAGTTGGAAAGATTTCCAGGAAGAGTTAGAATTACTCCAGGCGGATTTCCTGTCAGTTGAGGATTGGGCCAAGAAGGAGCACCAGCGGAACGAAAGTCAGGAGGAACAGCAGGAAATGGGTTTGGATCCAGAGATCAAGGAACCGGAGGATGGAAACCAGTTGGATGCGGAAGAATCCAACATGAACGTCGACCACGATATCCCCGATGATGCTTAAAATTTCTCTCCTCAAAGGAAGTGATGTTTTCGAAATTGATTTGAGACGGGACGATATTTTTAGAATTATTCTGAGTGTTTTCTTGCGTTCGCAAAGGCGATTCTTTACCTGTACACGTTCTAACGTAAAATGTTTTCATCACAGAACGGTTTGCACTGTCTGCAGCGGTAATGACTCTGTTCTTTTCTTTGTACTTCCGGAAGGAAGCAAAGCCTCATTAAAAGTTTGGTACTCAGCCAGTTTCCGAGTCCGAAAGCCGTTTGTGAAAGGAAAACAAAGCAACAACACAACAGTTCAGGTGAAAACTTTATGTCAGGACGGGTTACAAAGCGAGAGAAGACTTCAGAAAATCAGAAGAAAATCTTACAACAAGCCAGGTTGCAGGGAAAGCAACGGAAAATCGGTACAGGCTCAAATCAAAACAAAAAAGGGAGATCAACAGCGCAGAGAGAGGGTGAAACCAAGAATAAGAGGTCACCAGGAAACAAAATTCAGATCGTGGCGAAAACAAGCTGTAGTCCGCCATATGAACCGGAAGGGAAGCCGTCCAAAGCACGAGTGGCATCATCCAAATTCGGGAAATCGAGATGGGCATATCCGGTACTGTACGGGGAAGGTTGCTGCACAATCTGCAAAAAGCCAAGTTAGAAGAGAAATCAGCGAGCTACCAAGAAAAACTCACCATGATTTTATTCTTGGGAAGATAATTATGGAATACGTAATCAACCCAAGCCTTTGTATGACACTGCGCAAGAGGAAAGAGGACGAGACGAACGATAGATCCAGGAGAGGCAGTTGGTGCAGATTCGAAGCTTGGTTGAGGAATAAGAGGGCTAACAGGAGAAACAGGCACTTCCGGCGCATATTCGACTTGGCCAAGAGGGGTATAAGGTGTAGGCGATCCAGGAGGCGTCGAGCAGTACGTGAAAGAGACGACAAGTCGACCAAGAAATGGTGCGAGAACACTGGTCTTCCCATTCAGAGCGGAAATGGCAGATCGGGCCTCCTCCTCGGTGAAGAAACGTACAAATCCTTTCCTGGGTTTGGAGTCTGGCTCTGCAAAAGGAAACGAAATCAGAAACAGAGTAATGCAATTCGGAATCAGAAATCTGGGAAAATCGGGAGGAATAAACATACCAGGGGCAAGCAGTCGTACGGAGAGAATATCCCCGTAAGTAGAGAAGACCGCGTAAATATCTTCCAAAGTGACGTTGTTTCGGAATCCACGGATATACAGCTTGCCAAAACGATTCATCTTGGCGGAGTCAACTGCGTATGCCACACGGAGACGTTTCCCAGCCATTGGACGATCCTTCAGGAAATCATAGGCAATCCGTGCGGAATCATGATCGGGGAAATCGACAAGGACGTAGGCGCGTTTGGGATTACAGAAATAATCGGTGTAATCAAACGGGGCCAGCAAGTTGTCCAGCAGTTCTTTGGGAAACTAAACAATACGAAAAGGTCAGCGAAAACCAGGGGAAACGCGCAGGAAGAACAAGAAATATCAGCTGACGAAATTTGGAATAATTCAAGAAATTGTAAGGCGGAAGTACAGCAGAGACACGCAGACAAAATCCGAAACGGTGAAACACTTACCCTTTCTGGCAGATGGTGGATAGATAATTTGTTGGCAAGCCCAAATCTCGGAAGAAACGTGGTGGGATCCAAAATATCGAGCTGGGTATCCTGGCCATTAATGGAGGTGATTTCTCCACAGTCGATGAATCGGTGTTGGATTTCTGCGGAAGACATCTTGCGTAGCACGAAAAGGTGGGATAGAGCAGAATGTAGACTGGCAATGCAAGGTCACGAAAAGGGCACGGAAATTGCTGGTTTGGTGAATAGAAGTACGGAGATTCACGAAATCAAATCCTGTAAAATGGAAGAGCAAGTCAAGCTCTTTTATACCAGTCAGAACGGAAAAACCCGGAATGCCTCAGTCCAGTTTCTCTTTTGTTCGAAAGTGGGACAAGAGCGTTACTTTTCTAGTAAACAAGCCAGGAAAACAAACTGGCGAGGCAGGGGAGATCAGCGAACGAAAAAAGAAATTCCGGAACTTGTCCGGAAAGGTAAACAGACGAAAGGATGCGGGGTGAGGCAAGTCTCGTTGGAGACACCTGATCAGAGACGGGTGGTGGATAAAGGGGTTTGTGATAGTAACCCCAGACACCAAGCTTACAGTAGGGGGGAAGCAACCTGTCCTCACTTGTTCGCGAAAGGAGCCCGCACTCCACAGTCAGCATTTACGAAATTCGAAAGCGAAAAGTTCCCCGAAATAGTCTCCGAAAACTTCTATCCTTGCGTGATTATCAGCGTCATCCAGCGTTCAGATTATTGTGCAGATTGTGTATTTCAACTGATGATGGCTGATCAACGACCATCCAGCTCTGGAAACCAGCCAGCGGGAAGAATCATTGATGAAATCACCATCGAGTCAACCAGCGAATCTTCTCAGGAAATGGGACGCGATGGCCCAACGATCCCCGTAAGAGTAGTTGCTCCTCGAATGAGGATTTCACCACCTGGGAACGAGCACGAAAGCCAGAGCGAGAGCGAGAGTAGCAGCGTTGGGGATGTCGACATTCAAGTCGAGGGAAGCCCGACAGGTCCGTCTGGGGGTGATTTGTTGGAAGAAGTTATGTTCCATCATAACTTCGAGATGGAGTTGGCCAATTATTCAGATGGAGGTAAGAAAAGCGGTGAACCAAATGATAAACGAGGAAGAAAGGCTGTTTCGTTGAATCTGAGTTTCTTTCGCTATTTCCAACCGGAAGTTGAACAATTGATGAGATTTTATTTCCAAAATTTCGGAAACGAACTACTAAAAGCCTGTGCTGCCTGGAAAAGTAATGCTTATGGACATTTTACAGACGTGGTACACGAGCCATTAATGATGGAGGATATCGTGGAGGAACCAGAGGAAATGCTTCACCACGGATTAGCAGCTTCGCAAATTCCGATACCGTCATTGGATATCTCTGTGGGTTCTGAATCCGGGATGGTTATTGACGAATCTGAGAATGATATTCGAGGGGAACTTGGGATTCGCAGTGGCAGTGTCCCAAGAGGAGGAAGTAGCGACATCGGATCGAAGATGAAGAGAACCGATCCGCGATCATCTGGAAATGGTGAGCTAAGCGAATTTGACAGGAAAAACGAGAATAAACTGTTAGATGGGAAGTTTCGAGTTTCGGAAAATATTTCGAGAAAATCGGCGTTATTCCAAGTTCGGGTCGGACCGGAAGTGGAATTAATATTGAAAAACTTTTACGATGAACTCTTGAGCTATTCAAACAGCAAATATAGTATACGGCGTTGTGAGAAAACAATTGCGCTGAAAATAAGGAGGAAAACTGGGGAGGCTGTCGCGATTTCGGAATTAAAAATACGGAAAACGGATAAAAATTGTGTGAATTATGATAAACAGTTTTTACGACAAGGTTTAACGGGATATGTTGTTGTTGCAGCTCGAGCCGAATCACCGAGCTATTCGGGAAGGAGCCCAGTACCGGAAAGGAATCCGGAGATTACGTTCTCGCCGAGCAGAGGAAGAAAAAGCATCTCAGAAATCACCGAGTATCGCCGTCATTGGTTTTCGCCTCAGCGTTCAGCCCGCGGTTTGGAAGTTCAAGCAGAGCGTTTGAAACGGATTAAAGAATGGGAAGACCGGCCATTTACACCAACAACCCCAATGCCAAGTCCACGAGCTCCGCTGGCTGAATACAATTCACCGTCCGTTAGTCCAGGATATCACCCTTTGTCACCAATGTCGGAAAATCGGTTTGCAGAATCACCAGTCTCACAGCGTTCGATGGAAATTCCGTTCGTAGCCCCACGTCAAATGAAGCATCCGCTTGAGAATTCTAGTGACTCGCAGCCGTCGTCGGAAGATCAGCCGTCGACTTCCCAGCCGGAAAAGCGTTATCCAACTCGATCTATGTCAGCGATTAGTCGCGGGAGAATCGGTATTTTGGACGTCATTAAAAGCCGCGTCAAAAGAGAAATGACGCCTTCGAGCTCTAGCCAGCAATCGTCACCTGGAAAAGAACCAGGTTTTCCGGAAATGCCTGTTTATGGGTGGGCTTCGAAATCAGTCACCCAGCCAAGAGTCGCAGAAAAACCCGTTCAGAGAAAGAAAGGAATCGAGAAAGCGATTCACCATTTGGACCGCCTGGCTTCGATGATGGGAACGGAAGCTGCAAAGGAGGCCTTGGCTGCGCACTCTCGCGTCCATCAGCATTTACTGCATATGAAAACTGGCAGGAAAATCGGCAAAAAGGAAAGTCATTTGGCGGAAATATCATTGAATGTTATGGGGAATGTTATTCCTGAGAACAGCCGCAGTAAGGGATTTGGGAAATTATTGGCAGACACTTCCGGTTGGACGTTTGGTTTGTCTGGATGCAAGATTCGGCCGGAAAGACAGTTCCAGCCGTCAGAGGTGCTCCGAATTATGAAGATTCTCCGAATCTTCATCCGGAAACGACAGTGGACTTGCGTGGAGGAGGAGATGAAATACGAGGTGGACGACGCGAATGAACCCGATAGCGATGACGAAGATCACCGCCACGAGCCAATGGAAGTCCAACATGAAGTTGAGGCTTAAAATTAAGGTACGGAGATTCCGAGTTGTGAAAGAGTGTTTTGTGGGAATTCGAAATTTAGAAGTGAAAGTGTTTGGTTGTTTTATTATGTGGGATGGCAGAGACGCATCCTGCAGCCCTTCCGAAGTTGTGAAAGACCTGCGTTCCGCAGCTTTCACTTCTTTTATTAATTCCCTTCATTTTCATTCTAGCTTCCGCCGGATCAACCGGAAACGGAAGCATCGCGTCATCGGACAGCGGATTCGTCTTTTGTTTTATTCGTAATCTTCATTGGCGGACTTGAGTCACGCCCCTCTTTTCGTTCAGGCTTCACGTTGAAGACCTGTTTTAGACTTCAGTGCATTTTGATATTAAGAACCCAATTCTGATAAAGAAATGTATCTCATTCCCATCCTTGAGTTTGATGCTCCG
>JAQIWT010001361.1:0-11099 GCA_034696485.1 Isohypsibius dastychi | reverse complement strand
GTCTGATTGATTTGGTGGGTGTCCTACGGAATTCTGCTGCGTTTGGTGTCCTACGGAATACCGTGGAATGCTCGTATACCTTTTGAAAATATCAGAAGACCATTTTTTCGGAAAACCCACAAGACAATCAACTCCAGATTTTAGTCGGTCTCTTTCGATCTCGCTAATCGGGATGCTCTGGCGATTTATCAGAACAATCAGCTGGGGTTTGACTGGCATCAGTGGGTCAAGCCGGCCGCTGACAGTCATGCCCAGTCCCTCGTCATTCCTCCGGTTGATATGGATCCGCACAAACTTAACATTTCGCAGCTCGACGGACTTGATTCTTAACCTTCCCCATTGCAGATTGGATAGAACAGACTGGAAGTCAAAAAACTGGAACGACAATCCATCCAATATGACGTCACAATATGGCTGCTCTTTGAACGGCCGTCTGCTGAAGCTAAGGATGATGGTTTCCAGGTTCATGGTAGTTTCCGGATCTGACGAATAAAAGTGCAGTCGCTCGACTTCTTGAGTTATGAGACTTGAAATGGCCAATTCGAGATGTGCGCTGGATATCGAGCTGAGAAGAGAAAGGTCAAGCTTGATGAACATGCTCAGTGATGGTGTTGTTCGAAGCACCTCATGCCAGTATTTGCATACTCTAGAATGATATCACAGTTATACGACATGCAGTTTAAGTAAGTACAGTACAGTCACAACAAACTGGCGTGAATTTATTTCGACTTTTTTTATGGCTCACCTTTCGGCTCTTTTACGGGTCACGGAATCGACATCTTCAAATATCCTGAGGATAACATCAAAAGGCAGACTCTCGTTCATATCAGTTGAGAAATCCAGATTCCCCGAAATAAGGTAGCAAGCTTCCCTCATACTCAAAGCAATACTGTGTTGAATACTGTTTGGCGATAATGGTATCTCAACCGATGTCGTTGAAAATGGGTTTGACAGCAAAAGCTCTTTAACAGAAATAGCGAATTTCATGCGTCAAAACTAGAAATCCATTTGAACTACCGTAGCAGAAGCACAACACAAACGCGAATACCGCAATCGACATGCACGCTGGGCATGTGTGTACTATAGTATGCATGTGTGCGTAGTGTAGCAGGCCGCCTGGAAATCAGAATGACTTCATTCTACTCCTCCGTCTGCTACTCCACAAGCAATCAGACAGGCCGGCTAGGATACGGGTCAATCGAGAACAGCCATCTTCCTGCCTGCTCAGTTCACAATTACTAAAATGTATGAGCTCACTCAGCTAGAGCGAAGATTTTGAAACAGTATCTACCGGGTACCCACTACCCAGGATGGCGTGACAGGGTGAAAAAGCGAAATGAAAACGTTTACATTTTCATAAAAATTATTGATTTATTGTCTCAATATAATACTCCCATGCTTCCTCATCTTACTGATAATGTAAAGTGGCGCTCTACTGTACTGGTATCGGAATCCAGAAAAAATATCAGTGCAATGTGCGAGCGAAGAACCACTCTGTTGAACTTTGGAGCACTCTCCTCCTGTCTTTCTTTCCTTCCAAAATCCAGCATCCTGGTCGTAACTGAAACTCAATTTCGGGCTGCTCCGACTTCGAACGCCAGAATGGAAAGGATCACTCACCGGCGAAACAGCACACCAAAAACCGAATAGCAATGTATAGCAACTCACAGCCTCGCGACCTCAGGCCGTTCATCCATTTTTCTGGAACTCTGCCCGTTCCGCGATACAGCCCTGGCACAAACTTCATCGGCAAAAACGCAGACATTGTGCTTTGAGTTTCAATCGCACCACCCATATTATTTCTGTTTGTATGTTTCTGATTAGGGCTGCTGGAAATACAGCGAGGGCGAGACACATCATTGGATGCGGAATTTTCAAGTTCACAAACTAACTCGTTCTTCTTGACCATTTTCAAACGATCGCCTCGTTTCACCTGAAATATCTCGTACGATCAAGGAACAGCCCCTACCGTTGATAATTGCCTGGTCTGGACTACGGTATACGTGAACTCGTTTGGGTAAGGGCATGTCATCTGAACCAAAACGTGAAAGACTGACCGAAAGCTCGAGTTCGCTGGTTCGTCAATTTCATGACACGCCACACAGCTCGCGTACAACCAAGGAGTTAAAACAAAACAACGATAAAAACGAGATCACAATTTCAAAAAAACAACAACCCAGGCGATCAGTTGACGAAATATGGCGGTCGACCAACATGGTACCCGTGTTCTCTCAACACAGGGGCAAGAACCTCGAGTGTCAACAAACTCTTCACTTCCGCCTCTTTGTCATCTTTTTTCTTTGATCGACTAGCAGTTGGCTCACGATCCTCTTTCGTGGCAGTACTTCTCACACTGGCTTTCTCCAGTGCCTCCTCATCACCATCAATGGAAACCTCTGAAGTATTCAGCGGAGTGACACCCGTATCCTCCCCAGGTTTTTTCGGCGAGGGACTATCTGCAACCGAATCAACTTCACGAAACGATTCTTCCGGAAGTTCGCCGTTTTTCTGTTTCTTCTTATGGCTTCTGCTCGGCGACCCACCAGGTTTTTTCTGCGCGGGTTTCGGGTTCACTGAATAAGCAAAATTAAGTTTAATAAACTTGTGCTATGAAATCGGAGCTCGGAATACTCACGACCATTCACGGTGACCTTTACAGGGGCTTTCAACTGAGTACGTGGTTTTTTGTCGTTTCTCCCACTTCCGGTGCCGTCTTTGTCTCTGACATGACCTTTCCGTTTCTCATGTTGTCCATCAGAGTAGATCTGCATAGCGTCTTGGATGATGGCGGCAGAATGGTGCTCTGCAGCCACGCCAAGTAACCGGGTAATTTTACTATCACTGGCGTCAACGCCACCTTCGTGCAAATAGCTGAGGAGTAGGAAGTTTGGAATGAGGAGCTTGCCGGGAGTTTTGAGCTCTTTCAGAATCGCCGTCAGATGACCAGCATCACTTTCCGGGCGTTTCTTTTTTTGAGTTGTCAGGAAGCAGCGTTGAATGGGATGGGAGTCCAGTCTACCATGCACTCTCGCATCTGCAAAAAGCATGTTCGTTGGAACCTGTCAGAACTTTCAGCTTTCAATATGACTCTGAATTTAATGAACAAAATCTGTGAGAAGAAAATCTCGGAGAGGAAAATATTCCAGAAACAACCCAAATGTCTTCTCTAAAAACAAATTCTCGACTGACTGAAAAACTGTTACACCTGTTTTTTTCTTTCCAAACTTGACGGTTTTACTTCGCGATCTGCTGGATTTAAGGCGCAGAAATTTGGAACTTAAGAATAGGAGAAAATTGGGAAGTGTATCAATTCGAAACCATTCTTGCCATCCGGTTGCTGATCAAGACCAAAACACTGCCTTGATTCAGATCCCAAATTAACTGTTGCGTTTAGGTACCTTGGGTAAGATCACGTTTCGTTTTATAACATACTCTTCTTGTGGTTGGCTTCTACCCATAGTACACTGTGCATTGCATTCAATTTTAATTAACTACACACCTTAATTTTAGAAAAATTACTGATATAAATAATAAGCTACATTTTACCTCCGCTGATGCTCATTTTATAATTTTAACAATTCTCATCCGAAAACCTCAGCAAAAACTCTGTTCACTTGAATGAACAAAAACGATATCACTACGTGTACCGGAAGTCAACTTCTTCCGTCGCTGCGGGCCCCATCGAAATCGACATGAGATCACCAACGATTTTGATCTGCATATGATAGATATTTCATTTCTTACCTCGTCTTCCTCGAACTGGTCCAGCGGAAGATCCCGTCGAAATTCCGTTGTCTCCATTGAGCGAAGAACTCTCCGAGATTCCCGAAAGATCGTCCGAATACAAACACCCTGATTCCGATGGACTTTTTGGTCTTTTGAACACTCCTGAGCCAGTTTCCGTTTGAATGCCGTTTGCTAAGACGTCATTTTTTGCCAATTCCTCAGGAATATCTTTTTGGTCCACCGATTCACTCTGAACAACCTCCGTCCCCGAATCTCTTTCTTCATCAATATCCAAGGATATCGTATCTTCATCATCGTAATCTTTCTCCGATTCCGGACGAGTCTGATCCGATTTTGCCAATTCAGTTTCGGGCTGAGGATTGTTTGTTTGTTGGATGAAATCGTCGAGGAAATCCATCTCGATATCCCCTGAATCACTCTCCATTTTGCAATTGGATTTTTGTGATTTTATCAAATAAAATCAGTCAGACCAGATTCGTAAAAGATACGATCAATCAGATGGAGATTCCTAAAAATAACTCGGACAATGAAATCAAAATAAATCCAACGCGCCCCGTTTGCATGAGCGATTCCTCGGCCCTCCCATATCCGCACCAACAAATGCCGGCAGAAAAATCCAGGAATTCCACGTTCTGGATAAGGGTTTGAAGATGGGATTACATCTCGAGGAGAATCAAAAGTGGAATAACTTCGGAATTCGAAATGAAAATTGAAAATAAGATTCCCTTCACAGCCAACGTGAGTGGATAGGTTAGAGATCTCTTCATGACGTCAGAACAACTCAGAATACTAAACAGCCTTCGTGACGCGGAGAAATGCACAGGTTAATTCATTTGTTTTGCATTTTCGTCGAGTTTTATAGTATTTATAGAGAGACATCTCGTCTTACATAATTCTTAATGGCAATCAGATAATAACAATTGAAAATTTACGCTGAAAAATCATGAACACGGGTTGACGGTTGGAACTGGCTTCACGGAAAAATAAAGCTAATCAGAGGAGCCAGCTGGGAATAGGACTAAATTCGTCGTAGACAAGTCTTTCCCTGTATCAACATCCTGACCAGAGCCAGTTGCATTGCATTTCTCGTTTCGTTTGTCATTTTCTTTCGAGCCTGTTTGTTTGTTTGGCACAGGATTTTCATCTGTTTTCAGCAGCCATCTTCCAAGATTCCTTAAATAGGTGTGTGACATATCTACGATTTCGATTTGAACATCTGCATCAAGGCCATAATCTTCCGCTCGGAGTTCACGAGGTACGGGAGATTTGATTCTACACTGCCATCCTGACCCAAATTCGGTTATCCTAGATCGTGCGATTTCGACTTCATCTGTCGCGAAAATGGAAACGGGCGACGTGTTGGCCAATGTGCCAGTGGTGATAGACAACGGTTCAGGTCTGATAAAAGCTGGATTCGCGGGCGACCAGGTTCCCAAAGCTCATTTTCCAAATTATGTTGGAAGGACCAAATATGTTCGATTAATGGCCGGTGCTCTCGATGGAGATACGTTTGTTGGACCCAAAGCAGAAGAACATCAGGGAATATTAAGTCTCAAGTACCCGATGGAACATGGCATTGTAAGAAACTTAACGAAAGTAGTCAGCTCAAGTTCGTTGAATTCTGTCCGGTTTGTAGTTGTTCATCGTGTTTTGGATCAGTATTGTCTCGTTGTTTCTGTTCGAATCAACATTTGCGAAGAGTTTGGGCAAATTTGTAAGAAAATTTCGTTGTTTTGAGTTGCCTGAAAAGAGATAAGTCGATCCATTCCAACCGGAAATGAAACATACTCGAAGATATCATGCTGGGTTTGTTCGATTTTTCGATTTTTGGTTCCCTGGTTCAAGGTACTTTTTAAAGGGTATCGATTCAAAATTTATGCCTGTGTTCACGAAAATTTTGAGTAGACCGTTTATTAGGTCAGCCGGAAATGGATTTTCTTTTCTAACGCAGTTTGTTTTGTTTTTAGGTGACCGATTGGGGTGATATGGAGCGAGTATGGCGATATGTGTATTCAAAAGAGCAGCTGAGCACAGATCCAGAAGACCATCCCGTTTTGATCACGGAACCTCCAAATAATCCACGAAGAAATCGCGAGCGCGCCGCCGAGATCTTTTTTGAGACGTTCAATGTTCCAGCTGCTTTCTTTTCACTGCAAGCTGTTCTGAGCTTATATGCTACCGGACGTACCACTGGACTGGTTTTGGATTGTGGAGATGGAGTGACTCATGCTGTTCCGATTTACCAAGGTGAGTTGGTTCAGTTAAGTTCTGATTTGGTTTAAGCCCGTTAATTTGGACCATGAACATTTTTAGGTGTTTTTATTTTTAGAACTTTCGTTGCACTGGATAATTTCAGATATTTTTGTTTTCAAAACATTCGTGTAATTAAATCGAAAGGAATCAGCTTGTTTAATTTATTTCAAAATGTTCTTTTTCGGTTATGAGCTATCCATTTATAGATTATGTATAGCTACCTATTTGTGTGAATTTTTTTCTTTTTTGGAAGAAAGCAAATTGAATCTTTGAAAAGTTTCCATTTAATTTTTTTATATTATACCACGTTACTCTCATATTCATTAATAATTTCCATGAAACTCTGCTCCGGCCAAAAGATGCTTCTGCATTTGTTGCTGTGTAATTACTAAGATGCGAGTTTCCATGTCCTCCATTAATACGTTGTGTTGTTCTCAGGTTTTGCTATTCCACATAGCATTCAACGGACAGATATCGGCGGTCGTGATGTTACATCATGGATGCGATTTCTTTTGATGAAAGAAGGTCACACCTTCCATACCAGTCCCGAATTTGAAGTTGTTCGTAAGATGAAGGAGAGTCTCTGCTATTTGGCGCTGAATCCCGATAAAGAAGAACAGCAAGAAAAAGAAGTGACGACCCCGTATCGACTTCCAGACGGAAATGTCATCGAAGTTGGTCCATCCCGATTCCGAACTCCAGAACTGCTCTTCCAACCCCATTTATTTGGCTATGAATGGCCGGGAATTCACGAAGTTCTCCACACTGCTATCCGGAAATCTGATCTGGATTTGCGGAAGACGTTGTTTAATAATATTGTTTTGTCTGGCGGATCGACACTGACTCGTGGATTCGGTGAGCGGCTCTTGCAGGAAGTGAAACTGATGGCGCCGAAGGATGTGAAGATCCGGATTGCGGCGCCGCAGGAGAGACTTTATTCGACGTGGATTGGAGGGTCGATTCTAGCTTCACTGGAAACTTTCCGCAGGATGTGGATCTCGAAGAAGGAATACCAATCTGAAGGACTCCGCGTTGTTCATCGCAAAACTTTCTGAGTTGTTCCGCTTTCTGAATTTTGTACTTTTCGCTGGCATTTCTGTTTTTCTCCCGGATGTTGTGAATTATTCCCTTTCCTTTAGATTATGGATACTTGCTGCTGTTCATCGGTGTTTTTTAATTATATGCATTTCTGTAGTTTGAAATTTTGTTGGAACGCTCATGAATTCATCATATGGTCAAACAAACACTTGTTTGTGTGACTTGTGCAATGTCGACTCGGGTGGCGTTTGAGTGTTCCATAGGGTCGTCAAGTTGACCCTACCTTGGTAGGTTCATGTTAGGTTTCTCAACTTGGCTTATTACCATACTGTAGTCTAACGTAAGTATGTGAACTGCCGTGTTTGCTTCCCCAAATAAGTATCCATCCGTCTGGAACAGAGCGCTCGTGCAAAACTGCCCAGTGAGATACAGCCGACCCGAAGTGAAAACCAAACGGGTTTTGCCATCCAATATGGGAGGTGAGTTTTGATAGGTTTCGAGAGTATCAGTCGAGGAAACAAATTTACCGGGTTGCTTCTTCGGGCGAGACGCAACGATATATTTTCTGTACTACTGTACAGTGCCTATATATAATACACAAGCGCTACACTGAAAGCATACGATGGAAGCCTGCGATTTTCGTAATCTCATAAGGAGTCCTCCTCACTGACTACAGTAGTTGGACAACACATTTGAATGGCACATTCCACAGCATGATAAAAACAGTGCAATCGTAAACTAAACAGAAACGGGAACTTCTATTTTTCAGGCACAGGTACTGTACAGTACAGGAGCTGCATTGGACTGGAGGCGTTCTGAATTCTGATACAATTTGATCCGACATCAACATGTGCATTTTTGTAATTTGGTCAGATCGATTTTCAGTTCGAAACATGCTTACCCAGGAAACACATCTTGTTCTGAGACAAAAGATATCTGGGAGAACCCATCACCATACGCACTTCTTCCAGTTCTAAAAATGGGCTTATTTTTCGAGGTGTTGGTCTCGATAGCCATATTCCAGTTACCGCGTGCCACTCAGCAACTGAGAGTCGCGATTGGGATTGTGGACTACAGTGGAATTCCGCTGGAGCAGTTCGATGCAGGGTATGAATGCTTAGGGTGATTTTGATGCACCTAAATCGGTTGAAATGCTGTTCTGCAGATACATCAGCGGCGCTATTGAACTAGCATTTGAATCGGATGGAATACACTCAGTCATGGAAAAGTACCCCCTAAGTAATTTGGCACGATTTCCTCATCGTTCGCAGTTCCAAACGAATAACGAGTTAATCCAAAAACGAACGTGTTGTGCTCGCTTCATGGCGAACTGCAGTCATGCATTTGGGCCATTTGCAACCGGCGGCTTGGAATCGACACTTAATGCTGACAGAAATATAAATTCAAGATTCCTCGTTTTCATTCCGTCTCCGTGCCCAGTTGAGTTTCATCTACAGGCTAACCTAGCTCAGTTTTATGGGAAGCTGGTAGTGGCACCATACGCCCCGATGCTGGAGAAAATGGACTTCATCAAAAATCTGGTCAGAGTTGGCAACAGTATCAACACGCAGTGGCTGATGTTCCTTGGGCTGTGCAAAAAGTACGGCTGGCGCAATGTTGCAATTATATATGATGACTTGGATCCGGATACAGTTTTAACAGCGCGAGGTGAGTCTGGCATTAGGGTACTTATTACATTATCCGGCTGCCTTTGAACAAAAGCTGGGTCGTATACGGCAAAATACAGACTCTGTTCGGATGCCTCATCTTCAGTACTTGTTTTAACTTGTTTCAGTACTTGTAACTGTCATCATCCCTACGCTCCTTCGGCTCGTAATGATTTGACAGTTTGTGACTGTTTTCAGACCTACACCATCGGCTGGAGACAAATGCAATCTGGGATAGCGGCGTTATGAAAAAACTAGACAGTATTCACACTCAGAAAATCCCACTCTTCAACGACCCCATGCAAGCACTGAAGCAGATTGGAGATCAGCACAAAGCCATGATTGCTAGAGGTGTGACTTCTTCTGCCAACTGTTCCAAACAATGGCGAGATTAAACCCTAATGCAGTTGTGGTTCTCCTGGTTAATGCAACGATGATTCGCACCAGCATGCTCATTGCTCAGGACCTGGGATTGACTACTGGAAACTATGCATTTTTTGCGCTGGATTTTTTCCGGGATAACATTATTACTGGACCATTTGGTTGGCGAAGAGGTCAGTTGCAACGATCCAGGTAAGCTCAGTTCAGTAAGAACCGTTCCGGTTAGTATGAGTGACAGCATACACTAATGTGATAAGGGGAATGCAAATTGGGGTGCATCATAGTGACAAACTGATTATACGTACTGAAAATTAGCCACTGGCCTGCCCGTTTTTTCATTTTACGACTCTCACGGGAAATAAGCACCGGAATGGGGAGAAGTTTCGATGTAGATAGATAACCGATGTCATCCCGCCACAAGGTAGATTTCTGTTCATGTATGCCGAGCGGCCGTATAAGTAAACCAAATGAAAGCAAAGAAATTTCATTTGAAAAAGGAAATTGATAATACAGGTAGATATGTCTCTTTTTCCAGGGGATTCAAAGGACCTGGATGCCAAGAAAGCCTACCGAGCTCTGCAATTATTTGCTCTGAACACCACACGGGACGCAAATGTATCCACACCTTTTTACGAGGCACTGCAACAAAAAACACCGAAAGAGCTTAATCCGGTCTCTCAGTGTGAGTGCACAAAACCTTCATAGAACCACAGCTATCCTTCAGAATTCGATTCATGAATTATGTGCAGATATTGCGTTGTGTTATTACAACGCATTCATGCTGATGGCAGCCACGGTCTTACAGGGTGGTCCCCTGACGGCGGCCGGCCTTGCCGAAGCCCTCTGGCTGGATGTACCAAACATGAACGACGTGACAAACGGAGTGGTCACAAAGCTAGGAGTGAAAGGTGAGAATATCTACGGGACGGGTTCATCGCACCCGTGACAATGTTTACGCATACTCAGAATAAAATCAAAGCGTTGCTGCTCAAGTGACTACAACTTCTTCTCAGGTGGAATCGGCGAGTTCTTTATAAACTGTGCTGAAGAGTCATGTAGTGCGCGTCAGATGGACTACGCCGAATGGATGGATCTCTTTGACATGCAGGACTTTGCCTCCGGTACCTTCAAGGTGAAGTGGCCCCTGCCAATTAAGACAGATTTAGCGGAGGCTGTTTTTTGAACTTTAAACAGTGGAAGGCAAACCGATCCAGATCAGTTTGATCAGTTTGATCTGATAGACCGATGAGTGCATTAAATTAGCAGAAATACAACAAAAACAGTAACGAAGTGCCAGCTCGATGCATCGTGCATTATTCGCACTTCTTCAGGAATTTCTCCGAACTTTCTTAAACGAAAACCCAGAGACCAACTTCGGTCTTAGAAAATGCTTCACCAGAAATTATAAAACTCAGCGGCAGATCGAAGAAAACTCAAATTGTTTTAAAATCCTTCAACCAGCACCAACGCTTGTATGTGAGTGTCCTCACATCATTGTACATATCATCTCTTTATTGTCCTTTACAGCCAGCTGCAACGTTCACCGGGTTCAGCCACGGTAACGGCCAGGGTAGCACACTCCACTGGCATGACATCGATTGGCCTGGTAGCATTATACCCAACATGACTGCATGTGAAGTGGACAGTGAAAAGTGCATCACCGAGAACAAAAGTATGTATCTGATTCTAATAAGCAAAACTGTCTTTTGGAAACGTTGATTTATTCTGCTGATTCCCCACATTTCTATCTTTTAATAGTCTCTCTGGTACTTTTAATGACCGGAAAACGGCGTTTGGTACAAGTCTTGCTTGCAGAACTCAGCTCAACGTTCGCTTTTCAGGTAATTATGGTGTGATAATCGCAGGAGCGGCCGGAGGCAGCGTCGTGTTTTTCATCACCATCTGCAGTGTTGTGTACTATATTTTCGAGCAGGCCAAGCATTCACGAGACGCCTACATGAAGTATGTTGTTCGCTGGCATCAGCTCTATGTTCCTGTGTCCCTGGACACGAA
>JAQIWT010001360.1:0-11102 GCA_034696485.1 Isohypsibius dastychi | reverse complement strand
GTCGAAGTGTCCGAGCTGGGCGTGGCTGGTCCGAGCGAGGCAAGGAAGAGAATGTTTTCGTTCGGTCCTGCGCCGACTGAGGTGGTTGCACATGTTGATCTTGGCAGTGCGACTTCATTTTCGGATCACGACTTTGCTGACCTGACAGATACTTACGCTGGCGTGACATTCTCCAGTCCAGAGACACCTTGAATTCCACTTATTCCATTCGCCGTTCTTTCCACTTTTAACCATTCATCGTTCCCATGAATTACTGCTTCGTTTACCACTTTGAATGCTGTTTGTTCTTTCGCCTACGTCTTATGGAGTATCAAAGTTAATAGTACTATACATACAGAGTAGTACTGTACGTGATCATCCCATTTGAAATAAAGCTTTGAACTATTTATCACGTCACAAGAATGAGAGAACCGTCCTTCTTCTGGTAAAACAAACCCACCTGTTTACGTATTGCCCAAAGTTTCTTCTGGCCATTTGTGTGAGACAAATAGAGTGGTATACGTAATGTTGTAAAAGCAAAAAAAAACTCATGTAAAAATGTTCTGCGATCTCTTCCGCCTACAGATGAATAACCTGCAAGTTTAAAGACGGTCAAGTCAAAATATAAAACGGAAGCGGTGGCTTCGAGAACTGACTGGTAAGATGTGGCAGACGAAGAAGTTCCAGCTCACGATTGAAACTGACACTCTTGTATAATCGCGGGCATACACTGCCGACCAAATATAGATGGCCGGCCACGCTAATCATACAAACAAATAGTTACAGCGGCCTGAAAACGCAACCAGTCCGGTGGATGCCGGTTGGGTGACATCAGCAGCGCCCCGGCCATCTAAACAGTTATGACACGGACTTTTTTCTTGGCGAAAATATTACTCATCGACGGTTTAATGAGGGAGTTCAGATGAGATGAGAGGAGTTGATGAGTTGATGCGAGTCATTCGGCTAGAGAAGAGGAAGGAAGACTGACAGATTTGGAAACAAAAAGCGCACAGTTTAAAATCTGCTCTGGTATTTGCTCATCTTCCAACCCGGATATTATTATTTGGATCTAAGATGGCTGGATGGCAGAGTTATATCGGTAAGTCAGGAAATTTCATGGTGCGGAAAATAGAATCAATAGCAGTATTAAAAAATTTCATGTTCCATAAAACGAATAAATTTAATTTTTAATAATATCTGCCATTGGGGTTGCCGTCGTAAATATCACTGTTTTTAGATGTTCATTTGGTCGGAACTGGACAAGTCAGGAAAGCAGCAATTTGTGGTCTGGATGGTTCAGTTTGGGCTAAATCCGGTACTTTTAATGTAAGTTTAATTCGGCATAATACCGAACAGCACTGTTCAATTTTCATACGAGTTAGTTTTGTCGGATTGTTTCTAGCTGAAACCAGAAGAAGTCAAAAAGATTGTTGCGGCATTTACCACACCAGACGGACTTTACCAACATGGTCTATTTTTGGAGGGAACCAAATATATAACAACTGCCGTCGAAGATTACCGTATCCGGGCAAAGCTTGGTTCAACGGGCTTACATATCGTCAAAACCAACCAAGGTATCCATTTCTTCATACGTTTTCATTTTTTTCGCCGAATTCAAGTCCTTAACTATAACTAAATCGTTTTGAGTATCTGAGTTGAGAATCGGCCTGAACAGATGTTTGTTAAATGTCAGGCATTTTTTACGAAAGTTTTACACTCAAAATGTTCATTTTTAGCAATGAATTTTTGTTGAATTTTACGGCATTTTATCGTGTCAAAACATTGCAAAATTTTGCATTTTAAATTTATATTTACCACACACCAGGGTTTTGTTTTTTAGCTGTTTGAACATAAATCGGGCAAAGTGACGCTTCAATAAATAATCTTCTTGATATTTGCGGATTACATGGTTGATTTATTTTCCACAGCTGTGATCATTGCCCATTACGATGAAACCATCCAACCAGGAAACTGTGCTGCCATTGTTGAGAAACTTGCCGACTACCTGAAAAGCACGGGCTACTAAACCGGATGAGAGCAAAAATAAGATCTCTTCCCAGTTTGTGCTGAATTCGAAGCTCAACTCCAATGAAGAAACTGGACAAATCAAAACTTGTCGACAGCTGCTGGCTTTTTGTTTAAATTTTAATCCAAAAAGAATCTTTTCTGTTTATTCGGCCTTTTTCTCCATTTAAAATCTGCATCGCGAATTTGTAAGCGTGATGAAAAATAATAACATTTTTTGTGACCTTGGGTCAACAAAGTGATTCTTATTTCAAGTGGTCGTGTCTGATTTTCATTTCCACGCTGTTTTCATCAAAACGAATCAGATTTCTACCGTTTGGCTATTCGTAACGCAATCGAGACAAGGTCACCGGAAGTGACACTTTTTGTTTATTAGATAACAGTTTGTCGAGTGCTCGGGTAAATAATACAGAACATGAAACTGTTTTCCAGCTGTCAAGGCAAATCAGGAATTATCCAGCACCGAAAATTGTTTGAAATAAAGACAAGCCAAAGATATATCGCTGACCGAAAGGAAGCCGACTGAAAATTACTAGCATTAAACGAATTGATTGGAAGTTCGTCGAAAATAAAAACTTCAACAACAATTTGGAAATCGAAGAAATCTTCATCGATGGAGATCACGTTAGAAGAAAATGAGATTCAGCCTGATCCATTCGAAGTTGGCGGCAATCCTTTTTCCCATAAAGGCATCTTGTTCCACATTTCGCGGTTCGTGGCGCATCCGTCGAACAACGGCTTGAGACCGGGTGCAAAATCACTGAACGCCTGTCCAAGAAACAAATTTAAATGTAAGTGAAACAGACCGGAAACAATTACAAACACAAGAAAAAATAAGGTAAACAAACAAATATTCCGGGAGTTCGAATTATTTAGAAAAAGAAAGGTGCAAGAAATGAAAGGTGTACCATTCGCTTCGCGCTTTTCGGCGTGATCTTTTAGTTTCTTGGAGAGTTCTTCGGAAAGCAAATGTTGGCCGTTGCCATCGGCCAACAGCTGCCATTTATCCCGATTGCTCGTGCTGCCTTGATATAATGGCTTCAGGCCGGGAAACGTCTCAACCAGTGCCTGAACAAAGGGGTGCTCAAAAATAATAAGTGAAGTGGTGAGTGAGGAAAGAGAGAGTGAGTGAGCTTAGAAATGCAAGCGGCACACCGGAAGTTCAAGTGAAACAAAAGCAGCGAGCGAATTTGCGGCCTTTTCCCTTTTATAAAAACAAGCCCAAAATGCGTACCTTATAAAGTGGTGTGCAGATAAAATCGATGAATCCAACTTGCATCTTTGGGAGTTCGGGATATTTGTTCCGGTCAAACATGGGTGCCTACAAGGAGAGGCCTTATGAAAGTCGGAAAGAAATGAACAAAGGGATAGATCTCGATCAAAGTTCATCGATGTTCGTATATTCTTTTTCAGGTGAATACGATGTACAAGCAGGACATAATGAGGCAGTTTTTAAAGAATACAAATTTATCGATATATTCTATTTTGAGTCGCCATCTGGGACGAAAGGCCGTCTGTCGGTGCAGAAGCCAGATTCTGTGGAATTCATTGATCCAATATTCCACAGAACAGGTCTGTCATAAAAATATCGAACATCACAGGCATTAACCGAAACGGATCTCATGTAAATGAAAGCTATTTTTGTTTTGTGTCTGCGCGTTTCTTTCTTCAGAAGAATTTTCCATATCCAGTGCATTTTTTCCTTCGAGAAAAAATTCAGGTTTGTTTTAAAAAACGATCTCTATAAACAATATGATTTCTTGTGAAAATCTCATATAATATACAGATAATATCTGTACTGTAAATGTAAGCTGTCTGTTTTTATTCCCATGCAATTCTGACTTCAGTACTAGCTTCATGTTTATTCTTTGTTTTATAATTACATTTTTTAGACATCTTGGTCAGGAACAACATTTGTGAAATTTAGCTGACGTAAGACAAAAATTCACCCCAACTTACCGTTGGAGCGCCGAATTTCTGTTGTTCCAGATCTCCCTGCTCGAAGAACTCTTGTGCGACGAGATCAGCCACCAGTTGCTGAATGTCCCACGGTTTGCAAATCGCGCCCAAATCACAGGCTGTCATCAGCATTCCGCTGAGGAGTTCTTTGGCGGGGCCCTGCGACCAGTCGGTATCCGGAAACGAGACCAACTGTTTGAAGGAATCACGCTTCCTGTGTAAGAAAAAAAAAACTTTCGAATCTGCGGCGGAAAAAAAGACGAAAATTCGTACTTGAAATAAAGCGCTAAATCTGTGGAAATAATGTTGTGCTCAACCATTTTAATGGCCTGTCTATATTCTTCGGCACTCAGTGCACCGAAAATATTATTGCCGGGGCTCTGAAGAATCATGACGCAGTGGTTAAAGTGGTGCTTCTCAAGGACGGACGTTCCGTAAAGTTGGGCCAAAGCAGTATTGCTTTTGGTTTGGAAGGCATTGTTTGTTCCTCGATGATCTGGGAAAAACAGATTGTTTTCCAGAAAAAAATCGCCTTCAGTCACATACCAAGATCGTGAGAAATGCAGGCTGTTAAAAGTGCCAATATATCGAGGTCCGTAAAATAAGGGCGAAGTCCCCCGATCTGTAAATGGATGAAAATTTCAAATTTATCAAAAATCAATGAGTATGAAAAAAATATTTACCGTAATGATGCAGTACATCGTTTGTACCACGTTAAAGGCATGGCGCCTGCGGGAGAGCAACGTAATAAGGATACAGGAATAGATGGTCTTCCTTAATTAAATTAATTAGTAATTCCGCACAAACCAATTATGGTAAAGGACAGGCCGGTAATTCTTTTTGACGCTGAGAGCCCACCGGCATAATACCTAAAATTCAATTTGTCGGGTCAAAAGATGCCAGTAATCTGAGAATGATTACTCACATCAAAAGGTATCTTGAAAGACTCAGAAATGCCGGTATTCACGAATATTCTCAGCGTGCATTGAATCGTCTCCATATCCGACAACGGAAGATCATCGAAATCCCAAGTGTTCAATTTCACTTCCTCTGCCTCGGGAATTGCACGTGCCTAGAACAAAACAAAAAATCTGAGCAAAAAAATTGTGATACAAGAAGAAAAAATCAGAGAAAAATGCAATATTAAAAAACTAAATAAAGGTCAAGTTGCCCGAATTTTCAAAAGGTTGAAAAGAATTATTTAATCATAAAAGAAATTACCATTATTTGTTGGACTTCTTCTTCCGGTGCGGTTGCATGGTAGGAGAGCACCTCGAGCGCCACAGTCTGCTTGGCCATGAGTTTGACCTTTCGTTCGTAGGCGGCTGCGTTGTAAATTCTAAATAAATCAAATCACATGAGGATATTGATTCGTATTATTGGCAGCGGATATTTCCACTTTCTCCAACCCACCCCAATCCACAGAAAACGGCGAAGGACTGAAAATAAAACGGAAATTTCTATTCATCGATTCAGACGGGATTGTTTGAACAAGTGTGTGATCGCAAACCCGGCTTCATTATCTATATGGATTTGGACGATGTGTACCTGTATTCGATCGAGATCGAGTTCGGTGAAATTGCGCAGATGCTTGTTGAGCATGAGACATGCACCGATTATCTCGTTTTTCGCATCGTGAACCGGAATGCACATCAAATTTCGGATATTCATGTCTTTGGTAAAAGAGTCATCCGCCAATCTACCCTCTTCTTCAGCATTAACGATATTCCGAATCTGAAAAATAAAATCCATTTTTAATTTGAAAACAAGGGCAAATTTCATCCAGTAAAAGATTACCTTATTCTCGAAAATTACTTCGCGAGCTACAGTCGCCAGAAGTCCTTTATCCAATTCTTCCCGCGTCATATTGCGGACACCTTCGTCTTTTTTTACTTCGATGTGGAATCCGCTGGCCAAGTTAATTTTGGCGGGAGTAGTTGGAACGTGCTTTACAATTTTTTCGGCGTCCGGTCTTGTTTCCTGATTTGATTTTGTGTTACTGAATTTTCGATTATAAAAGGTAGTTGACGAACCTCATAATCAAGCGGCAATTCAACGATAAAAACGCAGATATGTTCGCACTTGAACAGAGACCGCGATTCCAGCAGAATTTTATGGACAACCTTCTCCAAACTTTGTTGTTCTTCAAATATTCCACGCGCTAATTTTAACAGAATCTGGAAAAAAACTTGTTATTCGAAATTGCTGTTTAGTTTTGGAATAAATAAAGGAGTAATGGTCGGCAAGTGTGTTAAACTGTCACTCGAGTATGTACCTGATTGCGAATGTGTTCTTGAACGGACATTTCAAACAGCTGAGCATTTTGTATTCCGATCCCACAAAAAGTCAAGTAGCGGGCAAAAATCATCTCGTCTCGCGAGTTGAAATGGGTGCCTCCTTTTTTGTTCATAATTTCAGCCACTCCAACCACTTCTCCGTCGCGATTGAGAATCGGCAAGGCCAAGAGCGAAGACGTCTTATATCCGGTTTGTTTATCCACATCCTGATTAAATCGCGCATCCTTGGAAGAGAAAAAAGACGAACTTCAACGGATGCGCATAATACCAGCTACTTAAAACGCATTAAATTCAACAATCGATTGATTTCCCATTTAGTTGACCGAACCCGCATTTTAATCCCGAGAGAAAATTCCCGTTTTTTGCAAATTCCCGCTCTTCGATTGCTTTTTTGAGAGGATCATTTTGGTTGAGGGGCGTTAGTCGGGGCAAGTAATCCACTTTAGTATTTACACGCCAAAAGCAAAGAGAGATGGAAACCTAATCGAACTTTCAAAGCGGAATGTACAACAGGGACGGAAGAAAGTCTCCAATTGATTTGCCCAGCACTTACTCCGCGTCAAATAATAGCTTACCGAATATGCGTCTTTGATATTGATAGACTGCTTAGTTTCAGCCACTGAACCGGCAATGCCGCGACCGAAGGGAACGATCACTTCCATTTCCTTGGATTTCAAAATTTCCGCGGCTGTTGATTCGGCAGTCACATCTGCGGAAATATCGACCTTTATTTCTTATTGAATGGGAATGATTTTTAATTGGATCTGCAAACCAACCGAATAATTTACTGACAAGCAGCTTCTGTCCGCCTTCTTTTCTGGTTAGAAACAAGCTCCCGCGATCCGCACCCACCAAAGTCACCACGTTCGTCATCACTTTGAAGCACAGGATCTCCATGTCCAGCTCGTTTGCTGTAATGAAAACTACAGCAGTGTATTTGGCATTATTCAAAATAACTCACAGAAATCTTCATATTTTGTAATAACCGCCACAATATTAATATTGGAAAGACTCCAACTTAAACCATTTAGTGATTATAAAATATTAAAAATATCCATTTAATTTTTTTTTGATTTGTTTTTTTATTTCTTCATCTGAAGCTGTTTTGAAACAATTCAAATAAACAATATTACTGCGGATTACTCAGACATTTCATAATCCTATAATATGCAAAATCAATCGATAGGCACAACTGGGAGAATATCCCATTTCTACGGACGTCAATTTATTCGTAATACCTGACTGAGCAATTGGGAATTCACCTCAACCAGTATTTTCTGGATGGATTGTTAGAAAATAATCGATGTTTGTTTGATCAACTCTGAGTGTTCACCCCCTCATCAGATCCTCCCGAGGCGCTCAACATCACATCTCAAAACATTGCATCATTTGAAACGTGAGCGAAGGATATCCCAAGGGAGCGAAAAAACAACCGAGTCAGCGGTTTTCGATTCGGCCACTTAACAAACGAATCAAACGATAAAGGTCAACTCTGATTGCCTGTCATAATTATTCAGAAAACGTTTACCGGGGGGCTTTCTCAAGTTACGAACAAGCAAGACGATTTTTGTATTTGATTCAAGCTGACGTTTTTTTCAAGACACTTTTAAAGCGCGATTTGTTGCGGGATTAAAAAAGAGACGTACAGTACACAACTGAGCCGGATCTAGGAAAGCTTATTTACATCGCTTAAACTTTAAATTCACGACGGGCTTCCTTTCGTCAATTCGTTTCCGGTGGAGCAAGTGACGGGCTTCGTTACCCTTTTTTCAAGTCTGGGAAAGTTCAGCCCCTGGATTATCTCTTCATCCCCTATAATCACTCTTATCGATTTCCACACAGACATTTCTTTGTCCTGAGCGACGCTTTAAAAAAGTTTCCCAACTTTAACGATTAATAAAACACGCCGTCCAAAAATACCGCAACTCTTCCCCAAATATACCGCGGGGTTATTAAAAGGCTTTTACCTCAAGTGCATTTTCATTGGGTTATACAACAGCCACCTGCGTCATCATTATTTCTCATTTAATCTAAATTCTATCTCATATTATCGATCACCTTCTTTTCTTTCTTTTTTTTCAGACGCGCGCGCGGCCCGTTTCCACCCGAAAATTAAAAACAACACTCTCCTTCACTCAAACAGGATAGCAGCAGGCAATTACGTTTTTCCAATCGCCCATAAAACTTTTCTTCCACGCGACTTTATCGGGGTGCATAAAAATTCCCCTCGATTTATAGCGCTCTAACTTAATGGAAAAAACTCTATAGTGACAGACAAAGTGGAAATAAATCCTCAAATTACGCAGTAGAAAAAACCACATTTCTTAAACCGCTTTTTCAAATCTATTTCTAAATTCCAAACGAAAATATGTCAAGAAATCAAGGTAAGTGTGAATCATTCATTCAATCGAGACAACCAATCAGTTAAATACAGAATTCCATCAATTAATCAAGCAAAGTGACTTACCGACATCCCTGATGAGCTCCATGAAGAGTTCTGCAGCAAGCAACAAGCGGATTGTCTATTCTCGTATTTCTCATTACACAAAAGCAGTCCTTTCTCTAACTCACCATTTTCGTCCAGCGCCGCCAGCTCCTGAAGATAATTGCGGTGTTGCGCTAATGCAGCGTCCAGGTTTTTCGTGTTGCTCTTACTGAGCGCCAGGACTGAATTATCGTGTTGATAGCTGAATTGTTTACGTCGCTCCAACACTTGCGCTACACTGCGAATATTGGCCAAAGTTGATGTCTCCTCATACTCATACAACTCGTCCTCATCCAGCTGCGAATCTTCTCCATCCTCACCATCCGATTCTACTGGGACTGCCCGGCTCTGATTAATCGTCTCACTCGTCTTGCCTTCTTCACTGGCAGCGTTGGCGTCGTTGTTGTTGCTGCTCGACATGGAATCTTCCTGCTGATGATTCCCATTGACCAAACTGGCTTCCGATTTGAGTTCGACAGTTTTGGTCTTCAATCGCCGTCGCTTGCTTCCGCGGAAAATTCGCATCAACTTGTTCGCAGAGGCGGGATGTTCCAGGAGGTACTCCTTGATGAGTGTTTCGGAGACATCTGGATGGGACTTGAGGAAATTTCGCACCAAATCGTTCTGATTTACTAATGGCCCTCGCGACATTTCTCTGGCAATTTACTCTAATCAACACTGCCGATAAAGTGAGCAAATGATCACGGAAACAAAGTTGCCGCTCGGTGCTGATGTTGTCAGTGCGAGCAGAGTGGAAGATTAAAGTGGTGCGCGAGAGGCAATAAGGAATTGGGCTTCCATTCCCATTCCACCATTTACTTGTTCACAAGGAAATCGAACGGATCGGGGCGATTATTGATGTTGCGCCACAATGTGCTTAACACTCGAACCACATAAAAAATAAAAGTACACTAGCCCCTTCCATCCAACGCAACTTTTCCTCTATTGATCCAAACTCCATCAGAGAATCCACATTCCTCTCCCTCTTTTTCACAATTAGCCAACTCGGCACTTTTCTTCTTCCCTGCGCCGCGCAAACTCCCGTCGATTAAACTTGATCGCATGTAGCAAAGCTTCATCGCTTTTTCTCCGCTGGCCCAATGTAGAAACTCTTTCACGCAATCGAACACACATCAGCCTGATACGTGACCAATCTCAAATAACACTAAAAATGCATGATTCAATCAACCGAACCTAACCGGCTTCGCCGCGAGCTAAGAGGATCAACAGCCGTAAAGATATACGAATCATACCCAATCAGCTCAAAGAGACATTATTATTTATCCATCCTGAATTTTGGCACTGAAGGAAAAATCAGAATCCACCAACCAAACAACGAACAAAAAAACAAACCAATTTCTCTTTACAAAAAAGCGACTCGCATTTCTGTCAGTTACCAACAATCAAAAGGAACCCTTCCAGACTATTTCATGTCCGACATCATTAGGAAATTTATAATTCAGAGTCACCGGATGCCCCATCCTTAGACTTCTTTCGTCCAAGCGAAAACGAAGGGATTCGGAAGCCTTTCTTCTTCTTTTTCTTGTCGCTCAAATCCCCGGAATCCAGTGTATCCGATTTGCGTAACTAAATTAAAAAACTCGAAATTAGAGAAAACTTCCGGTCTCATGAAGTAACATTCTAAATTCCACTGTGAAAAAATTCTCTCCGGTTTTAAATTACTCACCCCTTTCTCAAAAACCGGCGAATTAGGCTCACTTCCCGTTTCCTCCTCGGTATTTGCATCTCCTAAAAAAACAAGGATATGAGGAAACCGCAGTTTTTTCTAGACAGTTACAACACAACAACCAGATAAGAAGAACGGAAACATACCAACGCGGGAATTAGTCGGCTTGATGCGCATCGGAAATGTGCCGGCACGATCTAATTAATCCCAAAAAAGGGTGAAACCATGCATGCAATTAATAAATAAGGAGGACAAAACAACTCAGTCAACTGAAAGAAAAGAACAGAACCAAAAAAACTCACCTTTTCCAAATCGTTCCGATTTAGATCGACTGAACGAGCTTCCTGCATTCATCAAGAAATAAATCCCGTTACAAACTCATCAAATAAACATAAACATCAGTTGTATTACCCTCTTGAGTCGATGGTGTCGGCGGAGGTGTTTTCGACTGTCGCGAAGACGCAGGTGTCTTTTGTGGTTCCTCGCTCCCCATTCGCACTTCGTAATGGTATTCCCCACCCGGAGTTCCAACATCGGCTCCCTGCTTCTTTTTCCTCTCGACTTCCAGCAGATACTTTTCGACGTCCTCTGGCGCATTAGTGTCGAATGGATTACGCTGATAGGTAGTCTGATATGCGCCGATATTATGCTGTTGATCGCGCTTAATTAT
>JAQIWT010001359.1:0-11104 GCA_034696485.1 Isohypsibius dastychi | reverse complement strand
CGGAGGTCTGATTATTCCAGGTCAAAGCTACATTTTATGGGGGGCTGAGGGGGCAGCGGGATTATGATCGTAGAAATTCGCGCCGGGATTCCGTTGTATGCTGATATCTGTATTGAAATTTAGTTTTCGTTATCAGAAATTCATCATTGAAGCGTTCGAATTGTTTAAGGTTGGTAAACTGGGATCTCGGCAAGTGCGCGAGATGGCCTATCTGGGATACTACGGGAAAAAGTGTGAGTGCCGTTTTTGCAGCGATGCCTTCAATGCAGAACTCATGCCGTTGCGCTGTGCCAATCGTTCCTGCGATGAGCCCATACCATCCGACCAGCGTGCCTTGAAGCCATGTCAAAAATGCAAGACCGTCATGGCCGCACAGGCGTTGGCTGCCGGGAAGAACAACATCATTTCGGAGGTCTTCGCCGAGTTCAATGGTGATCGTTCTAACATGCCGCCAATCGAGAGCTGGAAGTTGGATTTGAAGAGAGTGACCACTGACGAGCGCATTCATCCACTCAATCTGAATCGTGTGCTGATCGTCCGCAAGATTGTGGCCAGTTTGGAGTCGGACGTTATTTTCGCTTGGGAAGAGGTGCGCCCGATTCTAACCTTCGCTCGAAAATGCTTCCCGGCCAACAGCGTTGGATTGGCTCGGCTGCTGTACGCTGTGGGTTCGATTACTCTGAAGCGGGATTGCATGACTCCGGAGTCCAAGAAGGAATGTCAAGGCTACTTAAAAGAGGCCATGGATATGTTTGCTGTGCTCTATGGAGCAGATTGTGGCGTCCCCAACAGCTTTTGAGAAGAGTTTTAGCTAGACAGGTTTGTTTTGGCAGTCATTAAGGTTTTTCGACACAAGTGTTGTTCGAGGTACATTTCCTCGTTTATATGTTCGATTCTAATAAGTTCAGTATCGATTACTTCATCTCCAGGTCTTATTTTCGTCTATAGTGGCAAGTCTCTTTTGTTTCGAATGCCAGGAGGAGAACATGATAAAACAGCCTTGAAGATTGATTATGTACAGTCTGCAGCAGTCAAGGTAAAAGCAAATGCGTGGTGCTACTTTGATAGAGTTAAACGATACAAAAAGTTCGGTAGGTTTCAAAGCTGAAGACCACCGGATGTTACCCAAAATCGCATGTAAAGGTAAATGCGATTTACTCGAACTTCCACTTTCTTCCGCAACAATGGAGTTCTTACACTTCAATTTTGTTCGAATTTGACGGGAAAACCAACAAGGCTCTGACTTCAGCCATGAGGTGGGTTCCGACCTCCAGTTCTGGTAGCAATCAACTGAGAGCTTACCAAATGTCCGACGGATATCGGCTGACTTTCAAATGCTCACAATGAAGCATCTTAATGTGTTTCCGTGTCAGCCTCAAAAGATTAACAAACAATTTTTTTGAAGACATGAATCTTTGTCGCTCACCACTTTCGATTCGAGGACAATTCCCGAAAACGAACAAGGTGAACTGCCCGTCTTACCCCGTCGGCATATGTTAAGGAGTGGACACCGGTTAGGAGGATTTTGGGTAACATCCCCTGCCCCCAGAAGCTCCTTATGCTGTATGCTGTTCATCGTTACCCCGTGCGACAAAGTGATTGAATTGTTTATTCAAACGTGGGAAGCGTGGGGCGAAATTAGAAAGGTCACATGAGTTGGAGCAACTGTGAACTGGTACGTATTTGCGAGTTCGTGTCTTTTGACTACGTTGTGTGAAGTAATAGTGCTGTCTGGAAACATGGGTTTGTCAACCGAAATCACTCTAGACGCCGTGTGCGGCTGTAATCAGAATTATGCTTCGTATCTCCACCATTGATGGAGCGATTATCAGGAAATTATTCTGACTAATCTAGAGATGACTGTTCTAGACTTGCGTGAGGTACAATGAAGTTTTTGGTGAAGAAAACGTTGCAGAGAACCACGCGAAACCAACGGAATTAAAATGAGGAAGTGCACGAAGAAGGCGGACTTGCGTCAAAGTGTGCATCAAATCGAGATAATGAAAACACGAACGAGCATCAGAGAGACCGCTACCTAGACACAAAGAGCAAAAAACTAATCGTATTTAATTCAATTTCATAATATACAGTTGTTATGTAGCTATAGTAGTTATTTGTATATGTTCAATAATTTACTAGTTATTGTTTGTTAATTTCGAATGAGAGACAATGCTCCCCTTCCCTCTTTGTTCCCTCTGTAACGCGCAGTAGTCGCTGCGCATTCGTGTCGAAAGATGTATCATTTCGTTTGTGGGCTTTTCCCCTTCACTCTCTTGGATGATTTGCTTCGCTTGTTCATTTTCGTTTCGCTTGTTCATATTCTTCGAAAAAGTATAGACAAAGAAGTTTCGACTCTCCATTCAGTTGGTCCCTTCCCTGCTCCTCCTTTCCCGCACTTCGTTTGTAGTAGCCTCGGTGTACGGGAGAAAAAGTCCGGTGGTCATCGTATCATCATGGACCTTTCTCGGCCCTTCGGCGATAGCGTCAATGATTACATCGATGGCGATCAGTATTCGCTGCAGTACTGCTCTGTTGATGATGCTATCTCCATGATCACTCGCGTTGGTCATGGTGCTATTTTGGCTAAGCTGGACATCAAGAGCGCATTCAGACTCATTCCAGTTCGCCCGGAAGATTGGCATCTCCTTGGTTTTCAAGTCGATGGAAGTTACTACTTCGACATCGTCTTGCCTTTTGGATTGCGCTCTTCGCCTTTCTTGTTCTGTTTGTTTTCAGACGCCATTCATTGTATTGTGTCAAATCGTTTTAGCTTTTGTAATCTCCTGCACTACGTTGATGATTTTCTGATCGTCGGAAAGCCTGATACTCAAGAATGCGGTGATGTGGTTGATAAAGTGCGCTCTGTTTGTAACGACCTCGGAGTTCCTCTTGCTGAAGATAAATTCATTAAGCCGACTACAAAGCTACCGTTTCTCGGCATCGACTTGGATTCCGTGAGTTTCACCCTGAGCCTGCCCTCAGGAAAACTTGCCGAAATTCAAAAACTACTCCAGTCATGGTCCGTGAAATCTGAATGTTCCAAGACTGAACTTCAAAGCTTGATGGGCTCTCTCATGTTCGCTTCCAAATGTATCCCTGCAAGCCGCCTTTTTACTCGCCGAATGATTCGACTTCTTCCCAAAAGGCATCCGTCTCCAACCATCAGGTTGGACAAGAATTTCCGGTCTGATCTTCTCTGGTGGATCGAATTTCTTCCTAAATGGAATGGCACGGCGTCTTTCCTGGAACCAGCTTGGTGAACAGGTGCGAAGAGAAAGGCGACACCCGATGCCAGTTCGTCCATCGGCTACGGCGGCTACTTTGATGGACAATGGTTCCAAGGCCGCTGGCCTAACCAATTTCTCTTTCGGAAACCTTCCATTGAGCTAATGGAAATCTTTCCTATCTTCGTCGCCTGCAATATCTGGTGCGATCATTGCAAGCGTATTATTTTTCACTGTGATAACAACGCCGTTTGCGATGCATGGGCGCGTTTGGGATCCACGAGCGATTCCATTCTCCACCTCATGCGTCTTATCGTCGGCTCGGCTGCTGCTTCAAATTTCACCGTCACCATCAAGCATATAGACGGTTGCAAGAATGACATTGCCGATTCTCTGTCAAGATTCCAAATGACTCGTTTTCGCTCTCTAGCTCCCACCGCAGACTCTGTTCCCACAACTGTTCCCCCTGCCGTGACCGATTTGTTGTTGCAGGACTTCTGACTCCAACAGCTCGCGTTCTGTTGCGGAATCATATCTCCACTGGCACTCGTCTCACGTATAAGAGCGGAGAACAGCGGTTCCTGGAATTCTGTCAACGGCACAATCAGCAAGCGTCACCCTCTTCTACTTCCACTGTCCTCAACTTCATTGCTGATCTGTACGACCGCCATCTCTCTTACGCTACCGTGAAAGTTTATCTTGCTGCCATCGACAACCTTCATGCCGAACGAGACCTTCCAAGTCCGGTCCATTGCCGTTCCGTCGCCGCTGCCTTGAAAGGTTTCCAGAGGCTCGCGCCCTCTAAACCTGACAAACGCCTTCCCATCACCATTCCGATTCTGAAGATTATTCAGTCGAATCTGAATAACTCGCATTACTGCCCGTTCGACCGAGCTTCGCTTTGGTGCGCCTTCACCCTTGCGTTCTTCGGTTTTTTACGTGTCAGCGAGTTCACGTCTCGACAGTCATCGGTCCCTGATCAGTCAACATTGCTCACTTCTGACGTAGTTCTCTGCCACTTTGGACTTGCAGTCACTCTTCGGAAGTCTAAAGTCGATCAGCACGGGAAAGAGCACGTCCTTCAGATTAAGCCGACACATCGCTCGGTCTGCCCCGTTCGTGCTTTCAAGCAATACCTGCTTCATCGGAAGGCTGGTGCTCATCCTGTTTCATCGCCGCTTTTCACGTTTCACGATGGATCTCTGCTCACTCGCTCCTCGTTTTCGAAAGCTCTCGACCTCGTGTTGTCTAACGTTTCAAATTCGCATCTCTACGGCTCTCACAGTTTCCGAATCGGTGCCACCAGCGCAGCTGCATCGCTTGGCATTCCAGATTCAAAGATCCAAGCTGCGGGAAGATGGACCAGTTCTGCTTATAAGTCCTATATCAGGAAACCTCAATTTCATCCTGGAATTCCTCTTTACAACTAAATCACTTCTTGGGGGCTTTTATTCCTGTTTGGGGGCTTTAGTTTGTCCAGGAAAAGGTCACGTTGTCGGGCTCGTCGCCCAACGTCCTAGTCCTGCAAGCTAACGTCCCATTTCCAGCAGCCATTCGGTTCGTTTACACTTTCACCACATCAACTATCATCGGCGGTTTTTCGATTGAGGAAATTAAATGTTCAATAATTTACTAGTTATTGTTTGTTAATTTCGAATGAGAGACAATGCTCCCCTTCCCTCTTTGTTCCCTCTGTAACGCGCAGTAGTCGCTGCGCATTCGTGTCGAAAGATGTATCATTTCGTTTGTGGGTAGTTATTTGTATGTACAGTTAATATGTAGTTGCTGCTCGAATAAACTCGTTACTTATTTTTGAATGTTATTGCTTTTTGACTGATTTTTTATTGGATTACACAATCAGCAGACGTCACATTCTTTCCGAAAGCAAAAAACGATCGACACTCACCTGACACTTTGAGCTGGTAAGTGAAATTGCCCATAAATCACTTAACGCGTTAACAGCTTCATTCTAAACCATATCGAGGAATGACGTATCTCCAGAACGACATATGAATATTGGGAAGGGGATGAATACGATCAATTCTTTTCACAAAAGTCACACAAGAAACTCCCAGACGAGGAGACAGATAACGAATGCTGCCATGCTGTGTATTATGTTCTCATGTGATTATGTTCTCATGCGGCTTTTGCGATCCAACAAAAAGTTGTCAACTTTTCATCAATCAACGCCCCTTTCTACCTGATTATATTTATTGGGAATGGAACGATTGGCTCTCACAGCAGCTGTGCTGTCTGGTGTTACTTGTTTCAGAATCAACATTATTCAGGTCATTATCGGCCAAAATCCTCTGTACGGCTATCTGGCTATATCACCCACTTATAATGTGGCCTTTGAGCATCTGAGGCTGGACTATCCAGATTTGATAAATGATTCGGTCCGGCATTTAATATGCAAGCCAGGAAATTTCTCCTGTTCAGACGCTGCTGGAATGATGCTTCATGTTGGAGCAGAGCTCATGATTTGCTTCAGAAACTTGATGGATTCAACGTTGTTCAACGTTGTTGGACACCATTGAACCCATCAGCTTTTCATGCCCTCGCAGTGGCGGGATTATTTCGTAGAAATCCGTGCCGGGATTGTGTCCTATGCTGGTATGGCTCATTCCGCCATAGCTTTGACCAGCCCTAACCCCATTTTTGAGGCTTATCTATCCTGTTGACCCATTATTTATCAATGATGTGATAAATAAGGTTCACAATAATGCAATCGTTACTCTAGTCTGACGCTTTTTCCGCGAAGCGAAAATATAAAGGAGGGGGGGGGGGGTTGGCAAGGGCTGTAAGAATGACCGTGAAACAGCCAGTGGATTCAGGTTTAGCAGGATGAAAATCATGAGCTTGTGTCCCTTCACGAAAAAAACCGGGTTTTCAGATTGATTGTTGCTTAGCATTTAACCACCTTTCCTTGACAAAACTGTGGTCCTCTTCTGGTTTAATAACCTGCGGTCAAATAAACTCGAGGGTTATTATATAATTGAACAAAGAGATATTGACACGTCTGAAACTAGTTATTCGTGACTCATTTAAAAATGGCGTTATCAACCAGGATTATCTGCTCAGCCCTTGGGGTACAGAATATGGCGGGAGTGACACAATCAATTTCGATATGTCAGAGTATAGAGGTGTTTACCAGATGGAGACCATAGCAGTCTCGGGATCAGATCAGATCCAACTGACTTCTTGCGATTTGTTCGTTTACGGTACTTTCGTTCGTTTCAGGTTGTAGTACGGAAATCGTAGCACTAGGTGATTTTTCTCGGGGTAGGTTATTTCGTTCTTTTGTGAGCACCTAGTGCAATTTCCGATTCCAACCTTGTATCTCCGTTGTTAAGCTTGATCGCTTTGTTGAGGAATTTTATTGTCATCAGCATCAAGGTCGTATCCTCCTCCACTTGATTGAAAAGAACTAGTTCCGGCTTGCTGAAGACATGTGGTCGAATACTGGGGCAAATCATCAGGCGAGTGAACATGGCGCATTCATGCTTGTGCTCCATCTTCCAGTGAACTTTCTGGCAATCTGTCCCGCAATAAGCGACCACTTTGCAGCTGGAACACTTTTTGACGCTTGAGGGAGCCTGAAAACAAGTGGCGCAGATCTCCTCGCGATGTGCGGCGTGAACTGAGACAATCCAAGGCTGGCAGGTCATCACAACGTCCCCTGGCTTATGCATCACAACTGTTGCTGACATTTTTGCGGCCAGTTTGATGAATGTGATATCGATAGAGTTCGACTCGAATCACGAAAGCTTGAAAAATGATGGACGATGTCTGCTTGCTGAAATGAAAGAAATGATCGAAATCCGTGAGCAAAAGCCCTGTATGTCTGTCAGTTTGGAAGTGGCTGGTGCAGCTGCAGCTGCCTGAATTGATCTTGGCCTGTTGCACGAAGCTCCTCTTTCTCGTTTGCTTTGTTAAGCTTGTTTGCCCGTGATACTCCTTTGTTATCACTGCCCACTGCCCTGCCGAACAGAAATAGAGTAGGCATTATTCTGAGAAATCGATAGCTATACTGTAGTAGAGCCGTACGTAGTAAAAAAAATTGAACTACCACTAACTGAAGTGTTTTGTTTTAGAACTGAACTGCACTGAACTGCACCATAGTTTCAAAGAAAAGGCAACTAAACTGAAACTGAACTACTACTCTTGCTTGTTTTAAAAACTGAACGGAACTACAGGGTAGAACTGCACCGGAATTTGTTTTTATTATATCGTGGTGAAAAAAAACGATAGGTCTGAACCAAAATTAGAATCTAATCATTCGTTTCATTTTAAAAACAACAGATCATCTAGCTTCTCAGAATGCAAACTAGTATGTTGGTAAGTAATAATAATCAGCGTGATCTTTTGTTGCTTGCTCAGCGTATCTCTTTTTCACTAGAACAATGGCGCTGCTCAGCCTTCAACACTTTCTTTCTCACTTCCAGACTCATCACCCTTTCCGCTTTTAAGAATTCGAAGACCACTTCCAGGGTTTCTCCATCGAAGCACAGTTTGCGTTCTTCCCTTGCATCTCTTGCTTTTAGAAGCTTACACGTTCAACTTGATAAAAAAGCGTTTGCACATTCCATGTTTTTCAACATGCATCAAAATTAGAAAAGAGGAAATCCATTGAGATTATTTAGGGGATCCATTCTGTTTCAGAGGAACTCAATCGAAACATGGATATTTCAGTTTTGGACGTCTGTATTGTATTCAGGAAGAGAAACAGTAGTTTATTACAGCTTTTAGCTTTACTATGAATCGAAGAGCACGCTTCCGTGTTCGAAACAATAACAACAATAATATGCACACCTAACTTCCGTTTTTTTCGGTCATGAGCTCAATATCGCCATTCCTGTCGAGTGCCATGCACGCGGTAACACATACAGATCTCCAACAAGTTCTCTGGAAAACTGAGCACCACATCAGCTCACATCCGTTTAGTATGGAGGCGGCGCTAGGTTTCCTAGAAAATTTTGTGGAGATCTGTACATCGCGCTTCACGCTCACTTTTACGACTCCTAGTTCAACACGCACTACCAGTCTCCAGCGCGATTGTCTCCTTTCCTTGCCATGAGATTTAAGTTCTTCGTTGAATGCAGGGGTCCGCGTGGCCATGTTGACAGGCTTCTTCCCCAAGTGGATATTTTCAATCACCATGTCCAGCGTCTGACGGTAACGCAACGCACTGTATCTCAGTTTCGAGAAGAAGAGGAAGTCGGCGGCATGTCAGCTATTCATGGAATCTGAAAACATAAGCACAGGGCATTTAAACAAAACTGGTTCAACCACAGCACATCAAACAGGCTCTTTTAGTAAATTCCTTCAACTGACAATTCTCATCGCAGGATCCTAGACAGTCAAAAATCTGAACAGGATGGCTCTGGGGACGACATGTCTCGAAAAACAGAAATCTCACCCGCCGAGAATTGACGCTCTGGGAACTATACATTCAATGACACCCGCCCGTTGCAACATAACGCTGATACAATCAAGCCCAATAAGTTCTGTGGGTTTTTTGACATCATCATGGTGGATTACAAGATCACCGTGAGATCAGAAGACCGCACAACTTATTGGGCTTGGCTGTACGTCAAAATATGTAGAACAGAACGTTGCGGTTCTGAACAAGGTTTCTACCACGTACTGTATTTTCATCCGCGCGGATTAGGAGAATGTTCTTGTTAGGCTCTGTATAGATTCGAAACTGACCATCATTATTATCATAATTACGAACTGTGGCTATAAAAAGGTCATCAGAGCTTAAAATGTTATCGCTTGAAGGTCAGTTCAATTGAAAATTTATTATCCACTTTTAAACTGTATGTTAAGAGGCAGTGCGTATCGATAATCCACGATTTCCTTCTCATCCAAGCTCTCCGTCTAGGAAGAAATGGAATACCAAGAAATAAGGGATGGAGCTCTGAAGCACCACCTACCGTGAAACCAACACCGAAAGAAAGACCAATGTTGCTAGAACCATAGTGCCACTTGCAGCATAAATTTCTGGCGTACTCCCATCTGTAACCATAATTTGAAAGTAAAGTTATGTGGATATCAGATCAATTGACATATCACGTGAAATATAGCATTGATCGCCCAGGAATCCACATGCCGGTCGATCAAGTGGCGGTCCATTACTTCGCCATTGATCCGCCAGGTCACTGAACTTGCTCAGTTGTTGCCGAATGGCATCGTAGTGCCAGGCTTCCTGAAATCGTTTTTCATCAGTCGTACAAATTAAAGGTATGACGTGTTGTGCATTTCACTTCGATAACACCAGATGTCACGTTCAGGCGATGGAATTCCACATCGCTTATCCGCATCCCGGCAGGTCCAAGAAAGAAACGACGAGAGGGTACCGAAAAGGTGCGGTTCCAGAAACGCTCGCAGAATTGTCTACTTGTGAGTTGGTCACCACTTCTCGATTCGTTCAATACCTCAAATCACATAAGGTTTGAATGAAAAATCACTGGAACGCTTCTCAAATTGTAAACCTGGTATAAAGTAGTATATATTTCGTACGCTGAGACCGCGAAGTCATTATACTGTAATGAGATTACTTTTAGGCATAGTCATGTGGTTGATTACATATAAGCTAAACATACGAGCTCGTCTTCGGTGAGTGTCTTGTTATAAACGTTAGCGGTTTGCTTTTTGATTTGTGCGCTCAGATCGGAAATGTGGTTCCATTTGGGATTAGGATTGTGAAAGATGATGAGGCTTCTGAAGCCTTCCATGGCCAGCTGGAAACAAAAAAAAACAATCAACAAGATACTGTCTGATTGATCAGTCAGTTCACCGAATCATCAAACATAAAAACGACTTAGAGCACACACGCGCTCTGAGTCGCACATGACAAACATTCCGCTATGCTCAGTTTGCTTGGCTGATCAGTCTCCAGTATGCTCAGGTGATATGATTTAAATCAAGCTACGATTACTTTCCGCCAGCATGGAAAAATGAGAGCTATCATTCCAGTGGCCCATTTGGTCAGTAGAGTCACTCGCTTGTGACGCGGTAGTGATCCGGTGTGACACATGCGAGTTCGGACGTTTGCTTTGTACGTATTTGGGCCATTAGTACACCCATTGCCTGTCTCCTCGCCACGGTGATACGTGAAACGATCAACTCGCAACAGATCCGTTCATCGATTACTCGATCGCTAAAAAATCGTTCAGTTTTTACCGGGGATGTCTATTCCTGTACCTGCCGACGAATTCCGTGAAACATCTGAACTGTTTCTGACAGCTTGCTTGTCAGATAAATTGGAGAGAGGAAGCCGATATACAGGTAGTGTATTTACACAAAAATCGATTAAGGTAGGAAGTGACACATGCAGTCAGAAAATCATCTAATAATGTTGCGTCACCCAATTTGCTGATGTAGCAAGGTCACGGAAGCCTTCAAATCGCTATTCAGGGAGTCTCACAAGGAGATTAATAGCTGCGTGAAAATCATAGTAGTGGGTAGGTAGGTAGAGGCGTTCATTCCTCTGTTGAACACTATGTGTCAAGCTCTATAGTCCTTCTTCCCCCCCCCCCCCCCCAAGGGGCGACGGAAACTTTCTTTGGAGCCTTTCTCTTGTTCTCGGCGACAAAGACAAGTCAATCCAAGCGCGCTGTTGAACATCCCACTAGCCATTTCTGTTACAGTAATGAATCTTACTTTATTTATACCTATTGTTTTAAAGATTTGGCATGTCCTGACAACAAACGATATAGATTCCAACAAACCACAATATCACATGAAATTACAGCAATCTGTTCTTGTCAAGACCATTATAGACAAGACCGTTCAGCTCAATTATCTCTTGCCCCTCCCGAATACATTCGCGCTAGCCAGTGGCCATTGGAAATGCACACACCATTGAACTGATT
>JAQIWT010001358.1:0-11105 GCA_034696485.1 Isohypsibius dastychi | reverse complement strand
CCGCGCCGAGAAACCAATTACAACATGCAAAAACGGCAAGAGATGTGCACTCATGCTAGCAGTTCAAGATCATCGAAGTCGCGTCTAAACTTTTGATGAAACTTTAATCAGCTCCTCCGAATCCCTCGCGCCGCATAACTAATCGAGCCAATTTTCAACAAAAGGTCAAGTCTACCAGCGCCGTCATAAAGTAGCTGGGGTCAAAGAGTCAATTCAACGAGTAACGCCTGATCGACAATTGTATCCATAATAATGCACTCCATCTTCGATCGGCGTCCTCCCAGAAAAACTATTCAATTACACCAGACCCTCTTTTCGATTGATGCGGGTTGGTTGTGATGGTGGTTTTTATATAAGTCTATTATCGCTCGAAGGAGAACCGGAGTAATGATTGATCTCTCAACGTCGGTGAGAACGGAATCTTAAGTAAGCAATCCACGAGAGTTCTGCATGAAAGCCGGCAGAGGCAGTCAGGCGAATTGGACACGTCGAGATGTGTTTTTTGGCCAGTCGGTCTCAGGTTGGACAATAGTGCGGCAATGTTGTTCTTTTGGCACCGCAACATGTCACTCGTCCTACAAATCCGTACGCAGGCGAGAAAGGACTGCATACCGAGCAAATAACGCTGTTTAATCTACCTGCAGTCAAGACTTGATTATCCGCTGTATATCGACTAAAGAGACACAGAGTCCCCCATGTTCAGGACAGGACTCCCAGTGTGCGCAGAGTGAAATATTCGATGGCCTGGTTTAGAAGAGTCTTTTACACTGCATTAATATCATAGGACCCCGGTCTGGCTGGCTCCTGTGGCAATCTCCCGTTTTTGCCTGCTGATTGAGACGCGCGGGAAGGGCGTTTATTTTGATATATTTGTTCATCTCTCCCGTGTGTAGCGCGTATGCCCCTGTTTTCGTACTGCACTGGCATCTCACTCGAGCGTTGCAATTTCCTCATTTCCTCGGACAGCAAGTGGTTTCTGACAAAGTTGTTCCGGAGATTTCGCATTCTTGCATGATAGATTGCTCCTCCAGCTCTTTTGGCTGGAGGAAGGAGCTGTTCTTCTGATTGTCCTGTTTGATCTCAAGTTTGAGGGGAGTTTTATTGCTTGTTGATTATTTTGACGTTTGCCACGATTCTACAAAATATGGACCAGATTGCAGTCAGTGTGACTTTGGTTACGCCGCACGGGGTATTTCTGGATTAAACTTCACACCCGAAGCTTAAAACCCGGAAATATGGGGGGATCTCTGAGAAAACAGCACTCCGTAAGTTGAGACGATTAGTTTTGAATTGATACTCGCTGCGGGAATTGAGAGCTCCCTGCTAATCCTTTGCAAATAATACGGGGGGCCCAACCATGAAATTGTTGCGTGACCCACACTTTGGCCTCTTTTCGTCAAGAAGTTGGGATTTGGAACACCTTCGATCCTCACCCCGTGAATTACGCAATGGCGAACGAGATCCACATTCTCGATATGCTGAATAATTAATGAGCTTTCTTTTCCTCTTTTCTTCGGCAATAGAATTGCGTTAAAAATTTGTCATTGATTTTTGGCGGAAAAAATGGTTTCGATTTGATTTCAAGTCTTGCCTTGGAGAACTTGCACTCCGGCAATGTTTTCGTGTAATTGCATTCTCGTATGGAAAAAAAATCGAAACAGCGACTGTTTTAAATCCCCATATGACCCTCGTATCAGCCAAAAATGGTCAAATGATGCTCGTTTGACTTATTAAAACAGTCGCTGTTTAGCCTCGATTTCCGTCCGAGATTTGCAATCGTTACAACAGTCAGATCGATAGAACCGAATGAAAAGTGTATTTTTTACGCGACGAAAATTTATTGAGCAGAAGTGAATTTTGGTCGGTTTAATGGAATGTTTTCGCTTTCTAATCCTTTGTTCGGGGTGGTTTCAGAGCTTCGGCATTTTGCTCAGTCAGCTGGCAATCGCTTAGAAAAGTAGCTCTTCAGAACTGCGGAGTGAATGGGGTTCAAGCTATTACGCAAGCAGCTTTCATGGTGTAGATGTTTTTGAGGTCAGATTCAGAGCAAAATATAGAAATAATTCATGTGAGCCGAGTTTTAATCGAAAATTACAGGGTAATTATTTGTACGGCGAAGATCAATGTACGCCTTGGAGTAAGGCAATAACGTGAAAATTGTAATTGGAGACAGAATCAATCGCCACGGATCAAGTAATTACCTTTTATCGTGGCAATCGTTGGTTTTCCCAACCACGATCCATTGACTGAAATTCGTTCGCGCGAACAAGCTTAAAGAAACAAGATGTACTTTTCAATAAAAAATATTGTTCGCAAAAAATTCGGGTTGCATAAATGGTGATGCAGAGTGTTTTTCAATACCTGTTTGAGTCATAATTTTCTCCAGCACTGTTCAGTGGATCTTCGTTGGGTTCTCATAATTCATTTCATGAATTAGAGCAAACTTTATGGTCTTCCCAGTTTGACTAAATGGGACAGTTTTCATGTAATATTATCTATTTTTCACCTAACTACTTTGCTGGCAAGAATTGAATGAAACTTTTTCTGAAAAAAAATTTGATTGAGCTTCTCCTATAAGTTTTGCAGCAGATATGAGTTTCTTCGGCTAATCCGTTTTACAAAGATTTAAATCGTCGGAAAGCCCGGTGGTATTTGACTTGAGCTTCAACTCAAATTACCATCCCGTCAGTAAAAATGTCTCACATTTCCGGTAGCATTTGCGCCATTAAACAATTCAGCCAACAGTGCCCCAAAACATTCTGAATAGTCTGGCGAATTGGTCAATAAATAAAATTTAGGTCATATTAAATTCGAGAATCCAACCGACTCTTCTTTTGTCACGCGGTCCTTTTCAAAGTCATAGTTCTATACACTTGGTCCTCTAAACTGAAAACTACTCAAAGAAATTTGCGTGGATGGGCAGTGGGAAGAGGAGATGCTTAGAATGGCAGTTTGTCAAATGGAACGTCCTGACGGATGTCAGTGAGTTGTTATGAAGGAAAACAATTGTCGTGTCTCAGATCCGAGTTTGTGGCTTTGGCCCAATCACGGCTTCCTGTATCTTGTCATGATTTGGGACGGAACAATGTTATTATAACAACGTCTTCAAATGTTCGTGTCAATCAACCAGTCTACACGAACTGTGTGTCAGCCTAAACTTGGTTCACAACGAAGTTATGTCAGTTGCTACATTTGGAATGTCACCATTTTATGCGCAGGCTTTTTAATGAATCTTTTATTTTCCACAGAAATATCTTTTCAGGGAATACTGAATTTTAAAATCTTAAAGACTGGGGCTGAACTCAATTGGGTTTTTTGAAGTGGGGCCGCACTGATTATACGATTCCGACAACCGAATATTCATTTTAGTACTGTTCGGTGGGTGCGAACATATATTTTTATGTAATTTCAAGAAGAAGCACCTCTGCATGCACATGAACCTAACGATTTTTCGGATAGAGTCGGAACAATTTCTAGGTATTGAAATCCCGTACACTGTGTTTTTCTGTCGGAAAAACGCCGCACAATTTTGAGTGGCGAGAAGTGTAAACTGTGAAACTATGCTTTTCCGTGGATACTAGGTACATTTTCAACTTGGAAAAAGGATGTGGTCGATTGAGGTTGAATGATCGTGAATTCCTGACAGTACTCGATTTGCCGGTTAATGCGAATTCCCTGTGCAATTCTCCCATTTGTCCTATCCTAAATGAAACAAATGGGATTAGCTCACTGTTATTCCTTTTTCAATCAGCGCATTATATGGAAAGCCAGACAGAACAGCTTGCCTGTCTCTCGCTCTCTCTTCCACTCTGGCGGTCAGCTTGACGATGGCCAGAGACAGATCCACGCATTCCCCAGATTTGAACGTATCGATCCCCAACGGGATGAAAAGTGGGCTTCGATTTCCCTATTTCTGGGAGGAAGTGAAAGCTCACGTAGCGTCTAAGCGCAATTTCGTAACTTCGCTATGCAAATAGCTTGTGAAATGTGTGCGCTGGGCACGTCCAATGAAATATTCATCCAGCTGCTTGACAGACTCCCTGCCTTTCGATTTCCAATATGCGGTGCGGTTGGGCTTGCTCCGATCCGTTTCCTCCCCGCTTCTCCTGGTTTTGCGTGCGCGCGCGATTGCTGATGATGATGATGATGATCGTGATGATGCGACGCAGATGCCAAGTTTAAATGCTAAATTTGTCTCTCCTCCACTTTACTCACCCAAACAAATGAATATCTCCATTCACGTGATTTGCGAACGCGTCTTTTATCGATAACGCTGCATTGTATTCCCCCCATCTTCTCCAAAAATGGTGAAATTATAACGGTTGGATTCCTTGTGTATATTGAGGAACTGAAAAAGGAATAGGCCAGGATACCTTTTGGCACAAATGCCGGAACCGACCACTCCGGTTACCAATGCCCAGACGCAGGTACGTTCATGATCTTCAACGAAAAACTTGGACGTAATCATGGTCCACCTAAAACGAATGCAGACAGAAATCGTGAAGCTGGGTTTCTTGTGTGTAGTTTCCAATCACACGTTGGTGAACTTCACAAAGAACATTGGGGTTTTGAACTGCAGTTTTGAATGAAGCTGGGTTGAGAATTTGGTGGGAGGGTTGAGCAAGGGTCGTTAAGTGTTTGTTCTGGTTTTATGTTGAAGTTTGAGGAGTCATTGCGAGGTCCTGTTTTTAGTGTTGTGATTGTAAAATGGTTGCTTGATGGGTTTGTTTATGTCGATGGGGATCTTGTCGAGCTGTTATGGGGAGGAAATTGAGTTCCTGGGAGGGATGCCTTGCAGTGTTGGGTTGCACTTCCTTTCATCGATCGTTTTCGTATAAACTGCCTTGCTCGGTCTTCCTAAACCAGTCCCTGCCGGATTTAATCTGGATAAACGGCAAATCTGAACCACGTGAACCTTTTCTGGAAAGCTCTCGGAAGTTGCGAAAACGATTGTTTTAACAGCAAATGTGGACTAGCTTTTGTAAGATCGACAGTAGGACACACTGACATGCAAGCGGTGTACCGTTCGGGTACTTCTACCATTTAACTTGCACTTATGGCCACTGGTTTCCAAATGGTTTTGAGCTCTAACTCCCGATGTGAATTTCCCGGTGATGATCTGAAGTAATTTAGAGTTCCAGTTTCTGCGTTCCTGAGAATGTAGTGTTTCAGAAAGGAAGTGATCCTTTCTCTGGAATCCTTGGATATACACACACAGAAATAGGTCTCCGGCGTTTGTTGTCGAATTTCATCGAGCAAACATGCACGCTCGCTCGGCGTTTGAGTTAAGAATATTGAGGAACGTACTTTTTCATAAGGGGCATTCTGGAATTTTTAAGTAATACCTCCCCTTCCCCATCTAACTTCTGTTACAACTGGGCGTCACAGTTGTTCCGTTATTGTGACGGCTCAAAACAGCGGAATATGACAGCCATCAGCCCCCAGCTCGTTGTTTTAGTAAACTGTGCTGAGTGAGTTTTTGCCGAGTGGCAAAGGACATCAGCTGCTAGTTGACAATCTCAGGAAAAATCTGAGTTTGAACGGCATTGAGGCAGACCAGAAGCGCCATCTATGGGTTCATTGACCTTTCAGGCTGGAATGATTTTTGTAATATGGTGAATGACAAAGTTTGGGCTTTTGAATGTGTAGTTGTTATAATGTCAATGAATACTCTCTTTCATTTAGCAACGATGACTTCTACAAGATAAACTAGAGAATGTCTCTGTGGTCCAGTTTCGAAAATTCCATGTTGATTGAGGAGGTCCGGTTATCAGTTTTGATGTTCACATGAAGTGAGAGTGAAGATGATATCCTCTGCCCTTCTTTATTTCGAAAAGTGGGCCAGCTGGAGAATGAAAATAGCTATATCGCAGGAATGAGTGCGAATTTTCACTTTCTCTCATAAGTAAAAGCGGCATCTGGCGAAATTGCCGGCATTCTTGTGAACAAGAGCCATAATTGTCACTGCATTTACTGCCAAGCTATGGAGGATGATTTCGAGGCTCAGTGGAGCATGTCACCGTAATCAGCTCATAAAACCAGTCTAAAACTACAAATCTTCATTTCGATTGTTTTTCGTGGTGAAATTTTATCATTTAAAAAGCCAGACTCTATAGCCGCAAAATCATTCGTAGGTCTTGAGCAATCAGTTTTATTATGTGGACCTCGAGCTGGTGGATTAAATTTATTACTTCTGGCGTCTGGTTTCGGATTTACTCAACTTGAATTTAAAAAAAATCTGCTTTCAGAAACAGAAATACTACTAAGAAGCTGGTGGTATTATTGCTTTGTTGACTGCGGAAGTACCGTAGTCTCGGAATAAGCGAAAGTCTGGCTTGAAGCCCCAAGAATAGAGCGCTTAAATTGATGCCCGGCAGGGCTTGTCTAAGCCTCTTAAACTCCCATTTACTGAGAAAAAATAACATCGTGTGTCACTTTGTTTTAATTATGATGAATCCTTATGAAAAATGACGGTGCTGATCTTTCGGTGCAACTCACCATTTTTCCTTTGGTCGCAATCGAAGCTTCAAGGAATCTGAGAACTTACCAGATACCGAGCGATAGTTGGTATTCCTGAAAGTACGTATCATCCAAAATTCATTGAAAAATACTGTACTGGAATGAAAAAAAATCACTGATCAATCGTTCAGGTTCGGCTGGATGGACTAGTGAGACTGTTACTGAAATAGCGTAGTTTTGCGGTCATTTATCGGCATCAGTGAACGCTGCTGTAGGAAATTCATTGTCAAAAAGCGAACAGAATAGATGTAAGATTACGAAATTGTGCAAAAGCACACTTGTCCTATTTTTTCAGGCAATTTAGAATGATCGGTAATACTCAGTGACGGCGAGAAAGCTCTGGGTATAAAATACCCGAAATGCTGAAGGTTGAGAGTGAGACACCAAATGATCTGTATACTGGTATCTATCGCATAGCATGAAATCGGGCTTGATTTTATGAAAAAGCCCTATTGATTTTTCCGTGTTTGTTGGAGTTGTTTCCCTCGCTGCGGCTGGGTGGTGTTACGTTCAGCGCGATTCGTCAGCGCCAAGTCAGATCAGCTGCGGAGGCAGTTTTTCCACTTCCGCGGAAACGCAGTAAAGGAGAGGAATATTTATGGTCGGCAACAGACGCGATGAGAGCGCGAGACTAGTCAATCGGAAACGAAAATTTGCCTTCACTCACTCAGTCTACTGTCTTTTTGGAAAAAGTGTGGTTCTCTCGAACGCCAAAACGAGAATTTAGAACCTGTTTTGTTGTTGATTTAATTCTCGGTGGGCCGAAACACCGGCATTTGTCAAGTTCAAAATCCATCTGATTCTATTTTCTGGCGTTTGAATATTTTTCCCCGGAAGATGGCTACCATGGTGGTAGACAGTTCCGTCGTGGATTACAATAACAAATCACCTCCGGAAAATACCGATTCACCTACCAAGCCTTCCATCGTGAGTAATTTTCTTTTTACAGTCAGCGGGGTGTTTAATCGATTTTCCTCTGCGTTCTCTTGTTTTTAATCCGATGAGCGAGCAAAATAGGCCAGGATAGACAAATTTTTAGTGTTGAGAGATGTTTGTATATGAATTTGAGTTTGCGCAGGATGGCGAAGTGCACGTAATGGTAGGTTTATACTTGCCAAGAAACTGTTTAGTAAAGAGTTTTGGAAGCGGATTCATGTGTTTCGGTTCGAGTTGATGAATTCAAGTCCTATTTCATGTATCGCCTGCCTGCCTGGATGATGCCGCACAGGGCGGTTTGAATGAATCCCATTGTATCCCCAACGGGGCGTCTGCCAATGGTTCTTTTTTTCTAAATAGAAAACATGGGTCTTTCAAAAACTGGATTTTTTTAAACGAAAACCAAAGTGTCAAACATTTGAATTCACCGAATTACTGAGAAAATAAAGCTTGTACGACAGTATTAGGACAGAATTTGGAAAATGGGTTAAAACAATGGAGAGATAAATCGGTTGTGACACGATAGTTTACTCTGCCGCTATCGAACACGTCTGAATAAATTGTCTGGTATTCTGTCTATCAAATTTAAAACTTTCGCTTGACACCGGCGTAATAAACCGGTTCGAAATTCTTTTATCCCGAGTTATTGACATTGCCTACCAGGAAACACCTGAATAATAGTCTATCGCTGAAAGAATTTTCCGCAATCTGATCCATGCATGTTTTTATTATTTACCAAACGGCTTTTCATAATCGAAAAGCGATCGAATTTCATCTGTTCTTCTGTTATTTCCCCTTCCGCCTTTTTTATGCGTCCTGATAAAACACCTCCCTGGAGAGGTAATAGCGTGCTGGTGTGGCGAAAGAAACGACGCAAACTGGGAGGGAGATCATCTATTTCTCCATCCATCAATAATTCCGGGCCGGGGTTAAAGCAACCAGAAGAGCTCATTTCAAAACGAAAGTTAGACAATCTGTTTTTTCCTGTTAACCCAACCAGACTGGAGCGCCTGTTGGAATTTCAAATTGGGCTGACATTTCCGTCTAGGAAGAAAGCGATAAGCTCGATCTCCCTCTTCCAGAATCAAGTCTGTCTGGGGTATCGAAAACGGGAGCCGCAAGTTCTTTCCATCTCGAGTCTCTTCTGATAATTTGCCCAAAATCGATACAAGCATAGGGCAAGAGAGAAATGTCAATTGTTCGACACCCAGCTTCCCATACACCGAATTGATTACAGAGTTACAGTTGAGTTGAGCTTTGAAATTCTTGTTTGACTGTCTCCGGGTTGGTGGTGTGTTCGTGTTTTCCGCGAGACACGACGCTTTGCTTGACGGAGCTGTTTTTATCAAGCGATTCCGCTGCTTGAAAACTCTGAAAAAAATGTTACGCAACCCGTGCAATTACGCATTGGAATGCACACTGCATCCTCATTGAACTTCGCCTCCGGGTATATGAGTTAACGAACAGATCCTAGAGGTCAAACAAAGGTTCTACAGCAATTCGTAAATAGCGAGACGGTCTGTTTGTGGCGAGCTTTGAAAAATAGTGTGAAAATCCAAAGTGCACGTTCCACAATGAACATCGCGCTGTGCTCTTCTCTAGCTCAATTTTCTGTTTTGTATTTCATTTACTGATTCTGGAAGGCATTTTTCAAAGGCGCGTTTTAAAATGGTAATGTTTAAGAACAAGTTGTACGTAAACTGATTCAGCTGCACGAGTCATGCCGTCAAGTTGAGACTGTCTTTACTACCAGAAGAACTGAGATTACGTAGCTAGTTGCTGTCAGTTACGAAAAGGATGGCTCACAAATCCACTTGATAAGTGAAAATGATATTAGCTGACAATGTCCTTGTTTAGCGTGTACCTACCTCACCGGCCACACTCTTACAATAGCGACCATTGACTGGCTACTTAACGATTAACCGGTACTCAACATTCGAGGTGGTCTTAATTGATTGCCGAACTTGTATTCTTCGGTTATCATCTTTCACCCAGCGGGGATATGTTTTACCATCTTCAAACTTGTATCCGTTCATATTCGAATATATACAAGAGATGTTGAAAATGTGGACATATTCGACGACCATAATGGTCACTTGTCAGCGCGCTATAAATCTCGCAAAATCAGAAACCTTGCCGAAAAAAACTAGTATTGCAAAGATCGATTCCCGTACATTTAATTTTAGGATAGAATATATTGTTGTTCGAAAGTTAGCATTATTTAATTAATATAGTATGTACAGTTTTTGGTATTTTGGAAGGTGCTTGGAGCTTGATTTTTTGCTTGGATTTTTTTTGGCAGCTCTGTGTGATGGCACAGCGGTACTGACTTTCAAGTCTGACATATTTCCAATCTAGTTCAAAAATTAGTCAGACAGTGTCGGTCTGGTTCGTTTTGCGGTTTTGATTTACTAATCGCATGATGTGTTTTTTCGGGGCCAAACTAGAGTACTTTTCAGCAGACACAAGTCAGAGAGCAACTGTTATAACTCTGGCACTTGACGGGGTTGTCATAAATAGATATCATTTTCATTTCTCAAAACTCCGAGCCCTTCGTCATCGTTTCCTAAAAAGTGAAAGAATCTATGATTAGCAGCTGAACCGCGAATTCCAATATGGCTGTAATGGAGAACCGAAAAAAACATGTTTTCGTGGCCAGTTATTGATTTTCTGTTCTTTTGCAGACGGAAGGGAATGCGAGTTTTCTTCGGGCCGCCCGTGCAGGCAATGTCGATCGCGTGCAGGAGTACCTCAAGCAGGGGACGGATATCAACACGGCCAATGCCGTAAGTATTCCTACAGTCTATTCAAGAAAGATAACAACTGGAGTTTTATTATTTATTTTATCAACTTACTCACTTTGCGACTGTGTTTTCAGAATGGGCTTAATGCTCTCCACTTGGCATCCAAAGAGGGTCACGTTGAACTCGTCCACCTCTTGCTGAAACGAGGGGCCTCCGTTGATGCAGCCACTAAGGTTCGTTTTCAATGCGATACGCCGATTAGCTTTGCTCCTCAATTCATGCAAATACAACATAAATATTTAAAGCAAAGAAGTGTTATATATTCATAAAAAATATTAATTAAAAAGTATTTTTCAATATTCATGGAATTGTAGTACAAATATGATTCTTTTATAATAAATAAAATTTTCTTTAAGATTTTTTCAACTCATTCGTAGTACTTGATCTTACCATAACGTCCCCAAAACCGGAATGTTGCACCTGATAACCATGTTTCTGGGTTTTGCAGAAAGGTAACACCGCTTTGCATATTGCATGCTTGGCCGGCCAGTTGGAGATAGTAAGGATATTACTCGACAACAGCGCCGCAGTCAACGTGCAATCGCAGAACGGCTTCACACCTCTCTACATGGCCGCACAGGAGAACCACTTCGAAATCGTCAAGCTCCTGCTCGAACATCATGCTAACCAGAGTCTGGCCACTGAAGACGGCTTCACACCCATGGCCGTCGCTGTTCAACAGAATCATAATCAAGTGGTAGCTATGCTACTGGAGAATGACTCGAGAAGTAAGGTCCGCTTACCGGCTCTCCACATTGCCGCCAAGAAGGACGACGTCAAGGCTGCTACTCTCCTTTTGGAGAGTGATAACAGCCCGGGACCAGATGTCACTTCAAAGGTAAAAAA
>JAQIWT010001357.1:0-11112 GCA_034696485.1 Isohypsibius dastychi | reverse complement strand
ACACGGAACTGCACGACACGGAACCAGGCGGCTGGTCAACCTGCACGACACTGCAACTAACAAAATCCTGAAATACTCGAACGGAACTGCACTGATTTGCAGTGCCGTTCCGCGCAGTTTGCCGTTCACTGCACTGATGTCATGCTCTAGTTCCAACACAGTTCCATTGTACAGCCAGTCTGTTGGCGCCGAGACAAAAATCAGTGAAGCGCAATTAAATGCGCAGCATAAAGCGAATTTGAAATAGTGATGGAAGCGAGTTTGATAGGGCAGAGGCAGTCTTTTTGACTGAGTTTCAAAATGAACAACATCCCGCGGCAAATCCGTTGATAACTGATAAAAAAGAGGCAGACAAAAAAAGCCTCACTTTACTTTCCTGTTTACATTCTTTTTGTATGGAGCGTTGGTCGCCGGAGTCTAGTTCAAATCGATATTGTGTGGACCGGCATAAGAATTTACTAAAATAAGACGATTCTGAACATGAAGTCCAGGAAGAGAAACTTTGTCGGAGACCAATAGAATGCAGTGAGTTTATTCTTACCTAGTGTACCCTGATTGGCATCATTCCGATTTGGCGGCCGCTCACGATCGTGCTGCAGATCAAGACTTCGCTCTCGGTTTCGTTTACTCGTCCCGCCAAGAGCGAACTCTGGATTTGCTTCAATTTGATGAGGTCGCTTCCATTCAATTCGACTACAGTATTGCTCAAAATCCATATTTAGGATTCTCTTGATGTCGACTATGGCATCTGCTTGTTTAATGCCATATTTTTTATCACCCGATAGGAACGGGTCATCAATATCGCCGATAAATCTGAAAATAGATTTCTTCGTTTCAGCTGGGAAATCCTGGTCTACAAAGTCGGTTCCGTTTTCAATGTGAATGTCTCGCCATTCGTCAAAACTTCTATCGGGTTTGGAATAGCCCCATGCGGTTCGCTCATCCAATTTCCCAAAACGACGTCTTGCGAATTCCGGGTTTTCTTGTGTCTGTGAATGAAACGCATAATATATAATGCCATCATCCACAATTATGCACATTTACTCCAGCTGGATCCAGAAACGGATCGGGAAAGTCGTCCGACTGCCTTTTTCCCTTAGCTTTAGTTGGGGATGCCTGCAGATCGTCGTCTTTTCGTGGCGTCTCACTTCCAGGTGCACAGGGACTTCGAATACTCCATGGAACCATGTTAATTGCTTGCCGTTGATGATACCGCAGATCTCTCAGGCAGACAGAGTACGTAGCGAATTATGTACACGTACTGGATGAAGAGAACAAAGGAACTCAGTCTGTTAACTACCGCGAGAGGTGAGGTGTGAATGTTGTTGTTGTCAACTCTGTCGCTAGGGACCCAATTTTAACAAAGATTTTCCAATTTTAACACTTGATGTGCAGTGATCAGTTCGAAGCTACCAGCTGACCACACTCTCGAAAGGTCAGTCATGATTCATGACGTGCTTTCAATACATAATACCTCACACGGTATTCTGAATTGCACCCGAAATACCACAAAAACCTGAGCTGTTTTTCCAATTCTTCTGTTCAAAAAACCGTTCACAATTTTGAAGGTTCATAGAACTTCCATTTTAAGATTTTTAGGACTTTTTTTGTAGTGAGAAGGCCGATTCTGTTGAATGAGTTTATCGACCCATTCAGCATCCTCACTCCAGGGGAGTTTATGCAAAGGTTTTCCAATGAAAAATTGTTGTGAACATTTTGGGGTTCATAAAACGGGGACTGTGAAACGTAGGTTTCAGAAAATCGGGATTTAGGAACTGGTTCAGAAAAGCGGGGAGTTAAAAAAGCCGGTGACAATCGATCAACGTACGAGTACTAGAATGGCTTAATCCTTTCCAAAAGGTCGTGATTCGGCCAGGAACGAAAGATTGTCCGGGGATTCCTTACTACTGCTTTGCTGAATATATCTCTCTATTTGTAAATTCGTTAAACACAATATTCGGTTTCTGAGGAGAAATGCCAGTACAGTTCACAAGAACAGTACAGCCACCCATTCCAGGCAATTTTGTCCGCCCCCCCCCACTCAAGGGGGTGGACCATGCAGTCCCCCAACGGAGTTAGTACTCTAAAGCTGAAACCACTTTTCCACTTTCCAGTTTGCTCGCATTGGCCAGCCACTCCCACTTTCCATTTTTCTCGGCCTGTAGCTCCACGCCCCCCCCCCCCGTTGCAGAATCCGGCTTTTGGCCAAGCGAGGCCAATTTCCAGTTTCATGTTGCGTCACACGATACGACAGGTAACGTACGGTACGCCGTACGTACGGTGACAAAAACAAACGGGAGGGCTAAAAACAACTGGAAGTATCAAAAACAACCGGAAGTGCCAAAAACTACCGGAAGTGCAAATAACAACCGAAAATGCTGAAAACGACCGGAAGTGACGAAAGCGACCTGAAGCAGTGGCGTGGCTATGGAAGGGGCCGGCGGCCCAGGCCCATTTTAATTTTTTTGGCCCACATTGCTGGCTCCATATAAAATTTCAGTTTTTAGCCGCATGAAACGAAGTTTTTTGGTCAAAAACCAATTCATTTTCCAAAAAACAAAATTTTTGTCAAAGTCGGCTAATTGTGGTCCCATAAAGTCTGAAAAATTGGGCGCTGGCCCCATGCGGCCAGAAGCTTTTTGATTTTGGGCCCAACATAGACTGACCCATAAGGCCTCATATAAGAATATTTTGCAGAGGGCCCATATAGTTTGAAATTTAGATACACCACTGGCTTGAAGTGACAAAAACAGTTGGAAATGTGTAGATTTAGAAAGGTTGAAAGTATATGGAAATAAAGTTTTTATGCCCGGAATGTCATCAAGAATCATTGGGTGGACATGAGTAACAGTGTGAAACACTGTTTCTTAGAAAAACCACGTTCTTCTCGGTATATTTCTGTTTGCGGATTGATATACCGTAAGCCCATTTATATGGTTTTAGGTTTGCCGTGCTCGCTAACCTGTGCCCAGTGTGGTTAAAGTGGTGGATGAACTGCTGGGTCAGTATGGATTTTGAAACCATGATAATGTGCCCATGTCTGCTGCTGATCCATCAATATTCCGAACGGAATTTGAAGCTTCGTCAACTTGATCGAACAACAAGCTGATCTCCGCCGTACTGTCGCTTTTTGGAAAGAAATGGCGAATATGTCTAACGGAATCCCAAAATCTCTCAACACTTCCTTGATTGCCTCGGAATGCATCGACCAATTCCCCAGCTCAACAAGTGATGGAGATGGGAAAAACTACGACAACCTTCGAATGTGAGTAAATTTTTGTTGGTTGTTGCTCCCGCATTTAAAATGTATTTGAATCGAGAAAGAGTTTGAATCAGAGGAGTAACTTCGACCACTTCGTTCACTCAGACTTTTTCTTGTAGAAAAATCAACTGCTTGCCCGAGGAAGTGCTGACGATGATTTTCATGGAGCTGGATTCAATCACGAGGTCGAAAATTAAAAGGTGTGATGTTTCCAGAGGATTGTGGGAATTACGTACGAATTAAAAATTTTATTGTTTTGCAGAGTTTGCAAGAAATGGCTTGAAATTCTGGAAGGAGTCAAGTGTCTGCGATGCGAACACACATCAGACTGGAACTTGAGGAATTCCCGTCGCGAAAAAGACGTGGAGACTTGTTTACATACACGGATTTGGGCTCTTTGCTGACGCGAATTGTCACCCCGGAAGTTGAAGTGCTTCATCTCACTGGTTCATGGAAATCCTGTGGATCAGGTGTGGAAGTGGAGCTCTACGATGCTGTGCAGCGCTATCTGAATTCCGTGAAAATTATTGTTCAAAATGTGGATCTCCATCTCACCAACGCTCAATTTCCGATGGACATTCGTATGATGGACTCTTTCAAGCGGATTATCGTTCGTAATTCTGACATTTTTCCCCATGTGGAGATCATCCACGGCGGTTTTCGGAGCATGTGTACCAAGGATGTCGGAAAGTGGTTCGAGGAGCTTGTGGTTAACCAGGTTGAAGATCCATATCTGCTCATTAACATATTCATGAACGATTCCGGACCGTTGACACAGCCGGACTATGATAAGTTTTCTGAAGTTACCCTACCCAGTGAATGCTTGAGAAACTTGGAACACGCCTTGCTCAGTTCGTTTTTCCTCGTTTTGGTTAGATATTAATTTCACTGTTCACTCTTTTAAGGGCCAGCTTGATTGTGGATCTACGAGGCTTGCTGGTGGACGTGGCCGCTGGACGACATATACCAAAATTCATCGCGGAGACGCTGATTGATTCGGATGAGGCTTTCTATTATCTGGCTCCTCTAATTGATGAGGTTAGCTCGTTCCGTAACAGTCCATGCACCATGGGTCACCGCGTTCCCGTGGACCTTGAATGGAACGCAGTAAGGCCTAAACGGCAATGCGGAGTGTAATGCGACATCATGTTGGAGCGTAATTCGAAGTTCATGAATTCCAGACTTTGAATTTTTCAGAATCTTAACGCGAATCGGTTCTTTCTCATGGCCTTGGGGTTTTTCAGGAACGCATACGACGTTACCTCCGAGATGGTAATGAGAATGATCTGCACATGCATGGGGAACACTGAATCGTATTCGGAGGAGAAACAGTTAGTCTGCTCGATAAATGTGTGTGAGTTCGATTTTTATCAGAATCTTCATACCCGATGTTTCAAACATAATGGCTTCATCATTTTCACTACCGAAGTTCGGTTTTCTCCAGTTTATTCTTCTCGATTGTTTCACCCTGCCGAGCTGGTGATGATGACAATGTGAACGATATGTGATAATAATAATTATGTGAATAATAACACAAAATGTTACTTATTTTCTTCATTATTGATATCCCTCAGAGATCATACCGAAATCCAAACTGCAAAATGGAGTTTAGTACGGAGTCGTTCCAGTGATTTTATTTTCAAGAAAATCACTCTAGCAGATGAAAACTTCACGGCGCATTTCAAACTTCCATCAATTCAGGTCTTCCGCCCGTAAAACTAAAACCAACAAAGTATCATGGCTGTATCTATTCTCAGCAACTCTTTCAGCCGCTAGAACATATCCAATCGCGAACGTAAATTTATCTATAAATCCAATTCCATTTTCGAATACCGCTCTTCCACAACTTCCGGTCTAGTGGTATCATCATCTCCATCCATGTTCTGAGCGCTGCGACTTCCGGCAGATTTCTTCAAATGCTTTTTTTACTCCTAACCAGCTTTTCCTCAGCGGAGAAATTCCTGATCAAAGTCTGGACTCGCTCTTACGAAATTTTTTGTTATAACAACCTTGATGCCTTGATAAACGCAAACAACTCAACACGGCCGGGTTCGAAAGCCGCGACATGACTGGTTCAGATAAAATCGAGGCAGGTGACTCGCAGCGACAGCTTGAACAGCTGGTTCTCCGAGGATTTCGTCAACAGCGAGCGAAGCAGAAAACTGGTTCTGGTAAATGCTACAAAGAACGACTGATGTTGATGTCCAAGGATATTCAAGGATCCAGAAGATCAGGATAATTGGTTTCAACCGTCAGCCCCGCCGTTTGTTTCTCTAGCGTACACGTAATGGGCCTTGAGCTTCCTTGTAGCTTCCAATGACATGTAGATTGGCTGCGATAGTCTTCAGGAAGCCGGAATCATGTAGCCTGTTCGAAAAATATGTGAGACGGAAAATTTCACCTTCGTTATCAGGGATGATTTTTAATGGATGCAAGAAATGGGAATTCTTTTTCGACTGAACAGTTCGGATTTGGAACGAATAAGAAACAGTAAACGAAGCCGAAGAAGAACTGGATAATTCTAATAAAGATGATGTCACCACAAGACAGGTGACTTGTTCTTTGGTGAGGGACTGCGCAGTGCGAGTTCAACGAAAAGAAAACATATTTTTCAAAGCTGTCCGTAAATCTTGCATGGCGATGATGAAATAAACCGGGTCAGAAACGGCTTCTAGAGAAGCCAGCATGATGAACGGAGTATAGAAACTTTCCTGTAGAAATTCTGGGCGGAAAATTTGGAAGTTGTAGAACATGTTGATTGGTACAAAAGATACAGCACAAGTGAGTGTCAAGAGCGTGACAATCAAGAATCCATTCGATCTTTTAGTGGCAGAGTTATCTTGACGCGAACCGACTTGTTTTGTGTTCACTCCGCTGAGAAGTTGGTTGGCTTCACCAATCTGACCCATGTCTCGGATATTGGCCGTTGCGAGTGCAAGTGCCGCTGTAAATATCACAGTTAAGAAAGATCGAACAAAACTCTATTTGGCGAACCTGATTTTTTCCCGAGTAGAATTCGTTGTTCTCGGCGGCGTAGAATTTGTTTGTATGCAGTGAACGGATACACTAGGAGCACGATCAGGAGTGGGACGTTGTTGAGGCCACTGCCCCATACAACCCCTGGGCTTCACCGTTTGGTTGACATCCGACGAGGTCTTCGGGCAGCCGGTACCATATGATGTCACGCAGTAACATTGGGGAATGAACCACCAGGACAAAGAGACCCACCGAAAAACATGTTTGAACAGCCATTCGTCGGTTGTGCCATAGTGTAAGTAAATGAGAGGTGATCGCACAGAGGGCATATTCCATGTTGTGGATGTGACTGGTGGACCCGGTCAAGCGGTAATTGCTTTGCCAATCCACCCGGACTGAGCAAACAGAATTAAAGCGCTTGGTTAATTGGGAAAGTGACGTATTTGTTCATTAGCGCTCGGTTTGTGAGGGGGAATGGAATAAACCCCCTGGTACTCGGTTTTGTTGTCATTTTTAACGCTGCAACATGCAAACTAAATTATCCGTCCATCGTTTTTGCTCCTTATAAAATTTTCTCGTCATTTGTGATGACCTACAGCTCCCAGATTTGAATAATTCTCCCTGATTTCACTACGTCGAGAAATAATTCCAAATCAGTTTTCGTTCATTTGTACAATCATGTCGACTCCGTGTCTCATTTCATGATATGACTAATATTTTTGATTTCATCATATCATGTTTAATAATGCTTTCTTAAGAAAGTTGGTCTTTTTGAACCCCTTGATGGCCCCCAAATGGGTCAGTAAGACCAGCACGCGGCTGCCTTGGCTGAATGCACCTGAACGATTTATCACACATATGTGTGACCAAACTCCGGGTGGATTTGGGAACAATAGGGGCCTGGCCAGATTGCCGTGCCACTCTCTTCTTGCCCTGTGCGATCACCTCTCTTTAATCACACTATGGTTGTGCAGGTTGTGGTAGGTGAGAGGGGTGACGACCGCCCATAGGCGATTGAGCGAGATGATGGCATGACTCCAGTATAGGTATGGCTGAAGATGCATCACACAGAAGAGGAAGAATGAGCACCATGCTGTACCGATGTGCCAGGTCCGATTGAACGCAGAGTGGACCTCGAACGGAGCTTGACATACACCTGAAACATTAAATTGCATGACCCTGACTGCAAATATTCTAATCAAGAGAATTGGAGCTGGAGAATTGGAATGGAGAGAATTGGTAATTTGCTAATTTGAGAAAATATTGTAAAGTAGCTGTTACTTAGCTGTTTGAGTACATGTTTTGCGATGCAAAGTGGTTGCAAAGTGAGACTTCACTGAAGACTTTGCAGATGCGTTCACACTTGGTCACGAAGTGATTCTTAAAACTTTGTTTCGTGTTTGAACGCACTGCTTGATTTCCTGCGTTGTTTCTAAGCTTCGGAAAAGTCTGTGCCATTTTTCTGTAAATTTCAAAACCAGCCTTTTGTTGAAAGACTCTTATGCTTTTCACCTAGCTGCTAAAAAAACAAGTTTTGTCAATATGAGAGGCTTGATTTCGAGTGATGATGTACGTGAATAATAAACCAAAAACTACAATCGTTGGTTTAAAAAATTCGCATGAAAACCGGTTGGCTGCCATCTGAGGATATTCAAAATGTTCACTCATGTTCAAGACCTTCCTGAGTTATTTATTGGTTAAACTCACAAGCATACGTTCTCAACGCGAGCAGTGGGATTCAAAAACTAAAGAAGGTGCACTGTGCTGAAGATTGTTTCGCGCTGACAGCTATCTCACTAATGACTCGGCTGTTTGAGGCCTCACAAAGAAGAAAAAAAGGAAGAAGGGATCAGAAGAGTCTTTCAAAGGACTTCGTTACCGGTCCAGCTGTTATATCTGCGTAAGTGGGTACTGATACTGACAAGTGTGATCAGTTAATTTAGTGCGTTAAGATGGATCAGCTTTTTCCCTTCCGTGCACTTTGTGATTTCGCTCTGAGCTCAAGTAAACTGATGTGAAAAATCCAGCCTGATGATGTTCATATAAGTGGTATCAGTTACCGTCTGACACGAGTCGAATTAGTACTTCTGAAGTCACCTTTCGATTGTCAGCCCAGGTCCCGAAAACACCAACTAAACTCCATTCGATCAAGTCATTATTACTGCACTAGCAGTGACATCCTTCCAGCTGACCATAAAACTGAAGCGCCAGATTTTCGTTCTTGGTAATTTTCCAAAGGCGCCAGGTTTCAACCGTCAGCTCCGCCGTTTGTTTCGCTAAGCCCTGCTGACCAGAATCATCACCGATTTTCCAACTGGAAAATGACCCTTTGTTCCTTTCTTCCCTTTTTTCTCCCATGTGAGGTCGAGTTACTAGCGAGATAGGCCAAAAAGTATACGGGTAGCACGTTTTAGTGCTGAAATTCGAATTATATTGTCGAGACATTTGCTTGGGAGAAAAAAAGAATGTCTGTTTATTGACCACACTATCATATAACAAAGCCAACAAGTCGGATGTACCGTAGATAATATTTACAGAAACCAGAGCGAGATGACTCCAATGGCTATTTGGAAGAACTGCGTGGTATGCCATGAATGAAGAACCTTTCTCCCCGGAACCGTACTGTTGAGAGTCATGTTGAAAAACGGCGACATTCCGGCGAGGTTTTCGGTCAGACGTGTGAAAACCGGATTGCTTGCGAGCAGCCGAAGGCTGGGAGTAAGTAATAGGATTGTACCCGATCGGTAAGCTATCATGGAAAAATTATGATCTGAGCTTCTGGCTCTTTCGGTTCGCTTAAGCTTGAGGAATAGTAAATTCGCGCACAAAAATGTTTTTGCGACATTAGACAACTGAGAGGGCACGCAACACTGCAGTCTGTCAGCGAAACAAGACTGCTAGTACGTATGCGTGCATTAATAGTCGGGCAGTAAAACCGGCGCAGTCGAGCAGTTTTCCCGGTGCTGCCGTTGACCACCTACTCTATTGAATTTATCGTCAGCAGATGGGACAGAAACTATGAATAGCATCGAGCGCGTGTAGCCGGCAAGATAGTTGCGCGCAACTAGCAACTAACTTGACGGGCAACTCGGCAAGATAGTTGCGTCGGCAAGTTAGTTGCGCGCATTTCGGCAAGATAGTTGCGTGCTGTGAGATTGACTTCCAATTAAGATCTACAAAGCTTAAACGACTGCAAAATCAAGAACAGGTGTTTTTTTGATTGCTTGTCTGGTGTCTCGTTTATGAAAATTAGAGCCACTTTACTTCATATCATTTCGGAATTTCATTTTACACGTCAGAAATTATGAAATTGAGGTTTTTAACAATGAGGTTTTAGTATCTGTTCATTTTTCGGAAGATTATGGGGTTTGTTTTGCATAGCTGAGTTCACGATTCAATCGAATCAATTCAGTAAGGAAAAATCTCCTAAGTACCAACATCACATAAAACTTCTCATATTCCTGATTATTCATGATGATTATTATTGGTGAAATAAATGTGGTTTACAAGGAATTACTTTCCAAACAAAACGATTTTCAGGATTCATTCATACGAATAGTTCAGACTTGAACTGGTAAAATAGGGGTTTATGGCTATTATAACGGTTTACAACGTTGTTGTTACTCGGCAAGACTATTGCATCTCCGGCAAGATAGTTGCGTTTGCCGGCAAGATAGTTGCGCCCGTCGGCGAGATCAAAGAACACACTGATAAAGTATTCCAGCTTGCACAATCTCATGTTGCACCATCTTCGGTTCTGGCATACACCCAGTATCATGCTTCATTTTGCTGAATCGTGAAATCAGCAATGCAAAACAGAACCCCATGATATTTTTATCCCGAAAAATAAACGGATTTGTAAACACCCTCCATTTCAAAAATTTCTGACGTGTAAAATAAGAATCCAAAATTTTACGAAGCAAAGTGGCTCGAATTTTTATAAACGAGACAGCAGACTTGCAATCAAAAAAACACCTATTCTTGATTTTGCAGTCGTTTAAGCTTTGTAGATCTTAATTGGAAGTCAATCTCACAGCACGCAACTATCTTGCCGAAATGCGCGCAACTAACTTGCCGACGCAACTATCTTGCCGAGTTGCCCGTCAAGTTAGTTGCTAGTTGCGCGCAACTATCTTGCCGGCTACAAGCGCGCACATTTGCACATTCGATGATCACAGATTTGGACCAAAATCTGACAGAGGCAGGGAGGATGAGTGAGTGAACTTTTGAAACCGGACGACAAGATGAGTGGTGGAAAAAATACGACTGGCAAAAATGAATCCTTTCAGAAATTGTTAATTGTATATCTGACGTTACAACCATTGGAAAAATAAACGTGACATATGATCAGAAAGAGATTTAAAAGCGCTACAAAAACCAAGCGTACAAAAACACTTGGCCGCGCATCCGTCTTTACTTTACGAACCTCAAACGTGAAATCGGTGAACTTGGCCTAAATGGTGCTTGGTGGCAACCCTCAAAGCCGTGATCTTACAGGTATTCAAACCGCTCCTAGGGGGGGAGGTGCGCTCTCGAGGATAAGTTTCGACTGGAAAAAATGAATTATTCTGGAAACTGACAATTATTTTCTGATGTTACAAAGAGAAGAAAAAATTCAAACATTTGTTCGGAGAATACAAAACGCGCACCTAAATTGCAAGTTGAATGATTACGGGGGTGCATAGATTCTTACATACCGTAGTGGTATTATATATTAAAAAGTGGCATCCACTTGCGTTATGATTTCGATTCTACGAACTTCTAACAGAATATCATTGAATTCGACCAAATGGAGCCGGGGGGCAACCCTAAAAGCCTGGACCCACCGGTATTCAAATTCAATCTAGGGGAATTTGCGCTTGCGAGTTTTGGAA